>PVIH01025617.1:0-20252 GCA_004025045.1 Sigmodon hispidus
GTACTCTGCTGTGGGCTGGTGCTGGCTCTATGGCTGGTCTGTAGGCTCAGGGCTCAAACTAATAGAGACAAGGTGATGGTTACCCAAGCACTTGTAGCTTTGGAGCAAGGAATCTCCCCTGATGTTTGGTTATCCATGCTTAAGCAATAGGTCGCTGGCCGCTCAGCTCTTGCACACTCGGAGCTTGTTCTCATTGCACAAGATAGAGTGAGCATGCATTAGCAGCCCAACAGAGTTGCATGGTTACAAATGCAGTAGATTGGCCTTGCGGCACTTAAAAGGCTAAATCTAGGGAGATATGTCATCTGGCATGAAGGTTGTCTGCCCAAGTCACCTTCCCCCGGGAAAAATGCCACAAAGCCAGGCCAACACCTCTTCGGGTGAGGAACCTAGGAGATATGTTGCATACTGCTTTTCTTCTATTCACTGGGGCAATGACCTCTGTCTCCACTCATTTTTAGGGTGTCCCGTTGCTTCATAATTTATAAAAAAAGGGGGAGATGTGAGAAGCAGCACTCACTGCTGCCATTCCAACATGGCGGCGACATCCTGCGCTCTAATGTAGACTGTGCAGGTGCAAGGGGAATTTCCACTCCTTGTGCTCTGCCTCTCCCGTGACGTCACCTCGCCCATTGGAGCTACAGCCAATCTGAGTCTGACACGTCCTAGGCAGGGGCCAGTTTCCTATATAAGGGATGGGTTTTAGCTGTTTGGAGTCTCCATCTTATAAGCTTATGCTCTCCCTCTCAAGACATATTAAAAAGCTTTTCTGCAGAAGGATCCTACGTGTGCCGCGTCATTCTTGCTGGCGAGACAGTAGCGCGGGACAACTATCTACTCTAGTGCTTGTATTAGAAACCAAACTGAGGTTGAGTTAGAACTGGATGCTGCAAAAGAAAGCAAAGCATATTTCCTTTTGAGGTCTCAGAGGAGATACCATGACCTGTCAAGTATTTGATTCTGGCCCCATGAAGCTTTCCCATCTTTGAATAGTAAAAGCATAAATTTGTGTTGTTTTGAGATAGTGCATTTGAGTTCATTTATCATGGTAATCATAGAAAAGCAATACACCATCCAGTAAAACATGCATCATTTCCTTTGAAGCCTCTTCTCCAGTTGAACTGGTTCACAGGCCATCTCTACACTCCCAGATATACATGTTCTCTAGAGCTTTGTTGGTTTCTGAACAGTTTTATCACTTGTGATTTGCCCCTTTCTTTCTATCCAGCTGATTCTATATTCTTTCATATAGACAAAATTATCCCTTATTCATGGCAAACCACAAGTTGTATATATACTGCACTCACTACTTATTTCATCTTTATAAATGTTTCATTGTTTTTTAATCACAAATTAACACTTTAAATGATATATTTTTTTACTGGCAAATACAACTTGATTACAGAAAACCACTGAATGTTCTTTTTGATACTTTCATATACAGTACAAACATTAGTTTAAGAGACTAATAAAAATTAGTATATTTATTAGATCAACTGAAACACCAGGCCCAAAGAACAGTGGCAGCTAATATGGTGTTTCACAACAAGGCTGTCTTCCTAGTCATTGTGTCCATATCCTTGTTTTCATATTTACTGAAGGTATAGAGGCTGTATTTTTAAAACTTGTAGGGACATAAACATAAAAGTATGAATTAGAAACTTAAATAAACTAGCTTTTACTACAGTGAAAAGGTAAACATTCACAGATTTATACCCTTTTAGAGTTGGAGAAAATTCTCATCCAAGCCTTTATTTTACAGAAAACAAAGCCCGGTGTAAGAATTCCCAGAATATAGCAGCTATGTGGTAAGTCCAATAACCTGACATGGTATTGGCAGAACATGCCAAGTATGAAGGACATGCCCCTAGGCGTGGCTATGTAAATCTGTGCCCACCTGTTCTCTTATAAGGAGACACCACTAGGAGGGTCCTCTCTTTTTCCTTCCACATCTCTTTCCTTGCACCTGCCTAGCAACGCACCTGCCTAGCAACTCCCCTGAATGCACTTTAGTGTGGCAGCTGGTAGTGTGTCTTTTCTCATGTGTAAAACAAACATTTTGGTGCTCCAACTCAGTCAGGCTCTCTTCTGGGCCTAGGCATGCATAGGCGCCAGGGGATGCTGCTCTGGGTCTACTACCAGTGCACCTTCTATCTGTCCAGCTGCTGTGTGTTCAAATACCACTAGCCTTGATTGGTAAGTCTTCCCTTTCCAGTCAACATAAATGAGAACTATTGTCTCTGGATAAGACCAATGATGTCGGCTTTCTGGTAGGACTCACAAAGGACCTCCCTCAGCCACAATCTTCACTACTCATGGCTGTTCCTTCTCTCCTGACATTTATTTCTGGTCTTCTCTATTGAATTCCAGTTTGTACCACTGGATCCACCCCTACTTTGTCCCCCATGATTTGTCCTAATGCCTACTCTAGGTGCTGACAAGTACTTAGTGGTAGCTAGTATTGATTTCTTGAGACCATTTGTTGGCTAGGTGATGACCCAGGTTTAGTAGTGGAATCCCCACTCCCTGGCCTCAATAATGGGAAATAAGACTGCAAAAAATCTTTACATTCTTATCTCTAGGACACATTCTTGATAATCTCAAGACACTTAGCCTTATGCCTTATATAGACACACCAAGCTTATCTGTTTTTACACAAAGAAATGGTATAAGTACCTCTTAGATAATAACTCAAAATGGCCGCCTAATAACTTACTGGACCCTGATATTTTATAGGAGCTATCTAACTTTTGCCAGCATACAGGCAGATGCAAAGAGTTTCCCTCTATACAAGCCTTTTCATATCTCAGTTCTAAATCTTCTCTTCTGGCTTCCTGTCCTCTTGCCCATCTGCTTCTAGCCACAAAACCAGATCCTAAAGAACCTCACACTCCTTCTGTAGATCCCATTATTGACCTGCCTTTCAAATCTCAACATTTACCTTCGGCTCCTCCAACCTCTTCTTTTCAAGGAACTCCAAATATTTACCCCACCAGTCACTTGCTCTTACACTCCTAAGAATCCTGATGCACTTCTCCCTCTGTGGGAGTTGGCTGGCATAGATGAAATAGTGAAAGTTTATACCCCATATCCTCTGTCAGAACTTTGTCAGGTGACAAAATAACTCTACTGTCTTCATAAAGGAATTCCAATATATTATTCAATCCTATGATCTCACTTTTCATTATATATATAGAGAGAGACAAATGTAGTACATATCGCAAAGCTGAGGCTGTTCAAATGTAGATCCCCACTGGAATTGCAATACAACAAGGGGGAGTCTTAGCCAGAGACAATTTTGTGACTGGCACGTCTCTGTAGGGTTGCTCTGAAACCTGTCAATATTTTAAAAAAATGCAGGAGATAGTATAGGATAAAAGGGAGACTCAGTCCCAGTTTTTGAAGCACCTCACAAATGTTCTCCTACAGCATACTAACTTAGATCCTGAGAGCGCTAAGGGAATGCAGCTCCTCATGACCCATTTTTTACCCAGAGTTACCCAACATCAGAGCTAAACTTAGATCTCTTGAGAGGGGACCACTGACTCCATGCACAGAAGTCTTAGCTCTGGCCTCTAAGGTATATCACAGGAGAGATGAGAAAACACACCAGGAAAAATACCTCCTGCTGGCAAAAGCTGTTCAGTGGAACAAAAGCTCCTTTAGCCTCCTCCCATGACAGCAAGAAGACGTAGACCTCCCAGTGTATGCTTTAAGTGTGATCAGCTGGGCCACTGGTTTTCTTCTTATCCAAAATTGTGGAGGCTTCCAGGCCTCGTCCTAGGTGCTATGGGAAACCCTGGTCTAGTGACTGTCCCTAAGCCTCAAGTGGCAGGGAGACATTACTCACAGACCACTCCTAGGCTGATCTCTTGGCCTGGCCATGGGCAATTGTTCCTGCCCAAGGTTCTCTAACCTGATCACCATCATCAAGGGAAAGGGAGTCTCTGGTAGTCATAATAGTACGAGGGCATCTTTTACTTTGTGGACACTGGTGCCAGATACTTGGTCCTGCAGGAGTTTTGGGGGCCTACCTTTTTTCTAGCCTCTCCATTGTGTTGGCAGGAGACAAACAATTCCAGCCTCATTAGATACCACCACTTAATTGTATTTTTAGAGATATTCCTACCACCACTCATTTTTGGTTATGCCAACCTGCCCTATACCCTTAATGGGAAGAGATTTTTTAGCTAAAGTAAGAGATTTCATTTCTTATAGTCATCACATTCGCCTGAGTTTAGACTCACTAGCCACTCTAGCCACTCCCTTCCTTCTCTTGCTATCTGTTCAGCCTATCAGCTCCATATCCCCATATTCTCTTCCAGGCTTTCAGGTAAAACCCCAAATGTGGGACACCCAGAGTCTATCTCTTGCTAGACAACTTTTCCTAAAATTCTCTGTCTCTGAGTTTCTTTTTCAGCATAGTTCTCAGAGCTAAAGTTGAGATGGTTTCTGGCAAACAAAAGGCTCCAAGATATTTGGCAGCCTCGTCCTCCATTTCTCCCCAGACTAACCCTCCAGCCATTGCTTCTGGTGAATGTGGATACCCAGAAGCCATCTTAACACTGGAAATGAGTTGACCACCACCCCCTGAGGACTAGAGAAAAGGAGCTAGGAGTTATTTTAGAGCTGGTAACTGGTAAAACAGAGACACCCCCCCCAGTCAGAAAAAAATATCAGAAGCCGTTTTAACCTTGGCAACAGGTAAACAAACAAACAAAAAATCAGGAGGCATTTTAACCTCTTCCCATTCCCAGACCAAACAGAGATACACAAACTTTATAGTGCTGCTCACAAAAAGATTCTCAGTCACTGGCCCCTGGAGTTGCCTAGAAGGAAGAAACAACAACAGCAAAAACAGCTACCTTAAGGTTTATTCAGAGTGTATATAAAAGCCTAACTTAAGATTTTACACGTCCCTGGGCAATTTTTGGAGCCTCTTGCAGTAGAACCAGACTATGTTCTTAGTGCATAAACTAACGTCTCCTAGTCCATACCCTACAGAGGAATATCTAAGCCAGTCTTAATATGGGTATGAGGGACTTGAACCTACCTCAACTGGATATGCCAGACCAAACTGTCTACCTTGGGACTGTTGTAGTATGTTTTTCCCGGGCCTGTTTGGGTCTAGAGATTTGTGACCTGGCACACGTGTGTGCCAATTTGGAACCTGGTTTGCGCGCCCATGGCTTTTGTCTCCCAAAAGAAATGAATTACACACTTATATACTTTATACTGCTTGGCCCATATCTTAAGCACATTATTAGCTAGCTCTTTCTTCTTAAATCAACCCATTTCCATGAATCTACCCACCACGTGGCTTGCAGCCCGTGGCTCACCTGAATTTTTACATGCTTCTTCTTCGGGGGACAGATGGCGACTAGTAAACTCCACCCCTTCTTCCTACCTGGCTGCCTCTGATTCTCCACCCACTTCTACGGTGCCTTGCATGGATCCAAACAGTCACTTATTTACATGGTACAGAGAACATTCCACCACATGGGACTCCTTGCCCTCCTTGGGAAACGGATGTGGGGATGATGGTGTGTGGGGAGATTGAGGGAGGACTAAATGAGACTGGGAGGAGGGAAGGTAGGGGAAGTAGAGGTAGATTTGGAAAAAAAAAACAAACCCTTTTTAAATAAAATAAAAATAAAAAAGGAAATATAAAGAAAAGATTTTACATGTCCCAACTTCAGATTTCCCTTCTTTTCCTCTTTTCTTAATCTGATCTCCATACTCCTTAATACCACAGTACCTTTATTATATCATTTGAATTCTGTCACTTCCCAAGATTCTCTCACTAACTCATAGTTTGTTTTTTTCCTCGAGCTCCAGAAAATCAAAGACCATGTTAAAATTTATCATCCCATGCTTTAAACTCACCTGGGCTGCAGGAAATGAGCCACAAAAAAACAGTAGACCGATTGTCTGAAGATACAGCTCTCATATTCCAAAAAGACAAACTTCCACTCTTTAGACAGCTTGAAGCAGTCTTAAGAGATTGTCGACCATGTTCCTGTCCAATCTCTTAGCATTTTGCATGTGGAAAAATGGAACATGCTGACATGCTGCCAGAAAGCCATGTTGAGTTTATTGGGGTCTGGATATCTATGGAATCGGTGGGGGAGGGGAGGGAGGAGAGAGATGAAAGAGAGAGAAAAAAGGGGACAGAGGGGGACAGAAAAAGAGATCTTTGCCACATGTTGCATTTTTGACAGGGTGACAATGTAGACATGGAATCAATCACACTGCGATGCCCAGGAGGCAAGCTAGGGTGATGTTTACATGCTAACATAATCCATATACTGCTTCTCCCATACTTAAACCTAACTTTCTTTTTATAATAAACATAAGGGTGAGATGTAAGAATTTTTGGCATGTAGCAGCTATGTGATAAATGTGATAGTTCAATAATCTGATATAGTGTTGGTGGAACATGCCAAGTATGGAGGGCACGCCCCTGTGTATGGCTATGTAAATTTGTGCCTATCCATTCTCTTATAAGGAGACATCACAAAGAGGGTCCTTCCTTTTTTCCTTCTCCTTCTCTTCCCTTGATTCTGCCAGATAATTTTTCTGAGTAAACTCTAGTATGTCAGCTGGTAGTATATCTGTGCTTGTGTATGAAACCAACACCTGGTTATAGGGAAATGATTTTATGTGTCACAATAAGAATTTATAAAAACAGAAATACGGTTATATAAAGCAATGTTTTAAACTTCAGAACATTTTAATATTGAAAAAAAGGTAGAAACAACTAAAAAAATTATAAAATACCAGAAGATTTAATGTCATTGCATTCCAAACTAAAAAAAAGTATAGTTAATGATGAGTAGAAAGAAACCAGTTATATATGTATTTCCCTTTTATCCAGTATATTTAATAATAATGTATAATATGGGATGTCTTTCTGTATGCTGTAAATTACCATTGGATAATAAAGATACTGTTTTGGCCTATGGCAAGGCAGCGTATAGGTAGGCAAAAAATCCAAGCATAAATAAAGGGGAAGAACAGAGTCAAGGAGAAACACTGTGAGCTGCCACCAAAGAGAGCAAAATGTAATGGCACACAGGTATAGCTACTAGTCATGTGGCAAGACATAGATTAATAGAAATGGGTTAAGTTGTAAGAGCTGGCTGATAATGAGCCTAAGCCATAAGCCAGACTGTTTGTAATTAATATAAGTCTTTGTATAATTATTTGGGGCTAAGTGACTGCAGAACCTGCCAAATGGGCCAGAAATATTTGGCGACACTCCAACATGATGTACTTACATCCACATAAAGATTAAGGAAGCTTCAAAACAATTCTAGAGAATACAAATGAGCCAAAGACAGATTCCAAGTTGTGTCTCTCAAGTGGGCCATGGTACAACGATGCTATGGCATGGCATACAGGCTTCAGCTTACAGTAGAGCTTACAGTGTGCATATTAAGCTGTTACAGTCTAGTTCCTGGAGTCTCACAAGAGCTTTTCTACATGCGTAAGCTGCATTTGGTGGATTTAAGGTTTCTACACTTATAGATGAAAAGGGAACACAGCCAAAGACAGCTTCTTAGTAGCAGCATTTTCTTGTATCAGCTGTTTGCTGGTGGCCAGGAGATGTGCAGTATTTTTTTTTTAAGAAAGACTTTCTGTCTCAGCCTTAGTGGCCAAAATGCACACAAGGCTCATTTAAAAGTCCCTGCTACCAAACATTTAAATAAGGTTTTTGAGCAGCAGGTGGCAGTGCTTAACTTGGTAACAGTATTGAACCTAAAATTTCCCAGAGATGGGATGGTAAATATTCAGATGGAAAATACACAAAGAATCTGGATACTGTATGTTATGTTGTCTTTGAATTATTTGACTTCTGAGAAAAGAGCAAAATCTGCTACGAGACTTTTTTTTTTATAAATGCTGTTGGATTAATTCAACCTATATATTTTGGAAGTCTAAGGATATCCTATTTGGAAAAGAGGTTTTCTTTTAATTTCCACAGAAAATGAAAGGCTGTGGATTTACTCTAAGTTGAAGAAAATAAAGTTTGATCAACTAAGACCCCTCAAAATATCTCTGATGGGAAGAGATGACCACATCAGCTTCAAGGCCACTGTCAAAGATGATCCAGCCTAAGAACTCCCACAAGCTTGCCAGCATGCTCAGTCAGAAAGAAGTGATAATGAAAAACTAGGTCCACATTTCCAACATATTTTTATAAATATTTGTTTTCATTATAAATGATTAATGGTCATAGTCAATCTGTTTTTAGGGAAAACAAGGCAGTCGTACTACAGAAATGATAAAATAAAGATAGATTATTGAATCTACTTTGATACAAAAAACAACTGCTAATCTTGAAATACTTTACATTGGTATGGATTTTAGTTTCTTGATACAAATTTAAGGTTAATTTTGTTATACTGTATGTATATTTCTACTCTTGTATAAGATATTAAATTTATGTAACTCATTTAAAACTGCAATGTATAATTAAAAATATAAATTAATAGTCAAATTTTAATAACCAAACTTATAATCACATTAGGTTTTTTAGGTATGAAAAGATACATTTTTATTTGATAGGTAATCTTTAAATAATTCAGAAACCTATAGAGTATGGCATGTAAAATATTTTAAGTACTTAGCTTTTATTGGACAGTGAGACATGTCTTATCCTGGCAGCACCAATCTACTTCAAGAGAATGATGAGCATCAGAGGAACTACATGTGGAGTTTGCTTTTTTGTGGCAAAGATTGGCAACTGGAAAAGAGACTATTCTTGCCTTGACTGCTTGATAGTATACTGTATAAGCTGGATATGCAGGAAAGTGACCTCTAGAACTTTACCAGAACAAGCCAAGATAGTTCCTCAGGTCCCTGCTTCACAGAGAGTGCTAAACATTCAGCAGGACACAGTGAGAAGCAACTGATAAAATATGCCAGAATAGACAGAGCAGTCCTTCAAATTTTCTGCTTCACTAAAAAGTCTGCCAGAGACTCTAGGCCTGTAGGCTGAAGATATATGCTAAAATGTTACAAAAAAATCTTTGGGTGAATGTCCTGGTAGCCAGATGTCTGTCATTTCCAAAATTTGGAAGTTGTTTACAATGTACTTTCTGTTTACTAAGGTAATATATTATCATTCTTTGGTTATTGATGGAGGTTAAGATTAGATAGTTACAATTATAGCTTTCCTTAGTTTTAATAAGAGGTAAATTAGATGTGAAACTTTAGACTCTCAAAGATAAGGTAGATGATAGAATATTTTCTTAAATTTTGCTAAATACAATTAGACTAGATATTATAACTGTAATTCTTGCCTGATAGCTGTTCTGTTATATGTAATTTTTCTATGTTGAAATTAAAATTTTCATTTTTGATTACACAAAAAGGGAAAAATGATGTGGGATGTTATTCTGTACGCTGTCAATTACTATTAGAAAATAAAGAATTGGTCTGGCCTGTGGCAAGGCAGCTTATAGATAGGTAGGAAATCCAAGTAGAGACACAGAAGAAGTGTAGAGTCACACAGTGAGACATTGAAAGCTGCCCCCAAGAGAGCAAGATGTGATGGAACACAGACAAAGCCATGAGCCACGTGGCAAGACATAAATTAATAAAAATGTGTCGAGGTAAGTTGTAAGAGCTAGCTGAAAATGAACCTAAACCATAAGCCAAAGAGTTTCTAATTAATATAAACCTTTATGTGTTATTTGAGGCTAAGTGGCTATGGAACCTGATGGATGGGCCAGAAATATCTGGCTACAAATGTAGATATTTATAGGCATGTGAAAGAAGAATAAATCTTTTGTATTAACAATTTGTTTCTGGGAAAAATATTAATAAAATATTGATAAATTATTTAAAGAAGCATTGAATAAAGCAATAACATACATTTTGAAAAAAATATGTTTTTGTGTTTGTGATATGGGTTACAGAAATAAAAATACAATGTGGTTCTAAATTTTTTGAGCAAAGCAGCTAACCTATGCACTGTCAAATGCATTTGCTTAATTACAAAGTTTAAGTCAGACTCCATGAGTAACAATTTCCTTGTGTCAGTGTTTTAAAGACTGGTTTGAAATGCATCAACATACTGTCTCATCATAAAAATGAAAGGAAGTATGGAATATAAGCTCACTGATGAGACTGACTGACATTTCTACAACTACTCCTTTCTAGGGAAGAAATAGAGCAAGGGTAGTACATCTCCATTGATAGTAAGACTGTAAACTTGTAAAGCCACTTTGGAAGTCACTATGGCAGTTTATCAGAAAACTAGGAATCAATATACAAGAACCAACTATATAACTCTTGGGCACATCCAAAAGGATGCTCAATAATACTACAAGGTCACTTGTACAACAATCTTCATATCCTCCTTATTTGTAATAGCCAAAACTTTGATACAATGTATATGTCCCTCAAAAGAAAATGTGGTACACTTAGCTATTCAAAACAAGGACACTAGAAAATTTGAAGGCAAATGAATGTAACTTGAAAAAAAAAATCACTGTGAGTGAGGAAACCCAGACTGATAAAAACATGTACTCATTCATGAGTATAGAATGGCTTTAAAATAAAGAATAACTAAGCTACAATCTACAGACCCAGGCAGACTAGGTAACAGAAGGGTTAATCAGGGAAAAGTCCAGATCTCTCTAAGATGAGGAAATAGAAAAGATTTTGTGAGGAGACTGAGAGTGGATAGGGATGGAAATATGGGCAATCACACTGGAGATGAAGGGGTAATACTGAAAGACACTACTGAAAATGTGGAGTATTTCTGGGTTAGAGAAAACATGACACAAGGGAATCTCCCAGAAATCTGTAAGGATAACCCCAGCTAATACTTCTAGCATAAGTGAATACATAGCCTGTGACCAGGAAAGTATTCAAGTAGAGAAAATAACAAAAACATTCAGCCACAGAACCTTAAACCTACAGTCTTCCCTGCCTATGGGCTAAGCTGGGGTAAGGATGGCCTAGAGACAGAGGAATTGGCCAACCAGTTTAGTGTAAAATCTGTGCCAGGAGAGTAACCCCACCATGACACTGCCTAGAGCACCAGAACCAATACACAGACTAAGTGACCCAGAGACCTAGGATAGAATCAAATGTGAGTGAAGGAAAAAAAAATCAATGCAATGATGCCCATTTGTTATTATAGAGCCTTCATCCATTAAGTAATGCAAACATATGCAGACGCACAGCCACACATTAGGCAGAGTTGGGGTAATCCTGCAGGAAAGAGGAAGAAATAATAGGAAGAGCCAAGGGGGTTAAAGATGCCACAAAAAAAAATCAGTGTTGTGGTGGAATGTTCTTTGTATGATGTAAATAAAGTAACTGGTTTGGCCTATGTAGAGCTCTGTAGAAGTGGGTGGAGAATCAGAGGACAGGCAGGTAGGAGAAGGGTGGAGTTAGTCAGTCCCCATCCATAGAAGACAGACATGTAAGAAATACAGGTGAGCCATGGGCTGGGCCACGTGGCAGATAGAATACAAGAAATGGGTTGAATTAAGATGAAAGAGCTAGCTAGTAATGTGCTTAAGACATGGGCTGAACAGTGTGAAGTTAATATAACTTCGATTCATGTCTTTGGGGGACAAAAGCTGCTGCGGACCAGGTCCTGAATCTGTGGGGACAAAAGGGTCTGGGAAACTTTTTACAACAGATTGCACCCACCCCGGGCCCATGATGACATCCCTGGGTGGGCCGAACACCAGCATAAAGCCTGAGAAAGTTTAAAAAGCTTAAAAAGCATTCTAGATTACTAAAACAGAGCCAAAAGTGGCTTTCTGAAATGCGTATTTGAATTGATTTATGATACAGATACATTGTGGTGTTCAGGCTTGAATTTAAAAATGGTGCATCCGCGGCACTCAGCTTAAACTCATACGTTTCACAAAAGGCTTGGCATAAATGTGATTGATTTAAGGTTTGTGCTTACATTGAACAGAAAGGAAACAGAGTCAGAAATGGTTTTTCTAGTAGCAGCACTTCCTGACTCTGCACTGGTTGCCGGCAGTGGCAGAAATACAGCAGGCTCCTCTGCCATATTGAAATGCCGCCAAAAGGGCCGGAGTCAGCAATTAAAGTGATACCTACATTTTAAAGGCTCCACTGGTTGGAAAATGATTCAGAATTCTCAATAACACGATTTAGACTCACAATACCTCTAAATGGGGTACAATGTATGTAAAATATGCATAGGCTTCAGAGAGAACAAAAAAGGGTAAAGAAAGCCATTTAAGAAAAAGAAATAGAAAATAAAGATAAAAAGGCCACATGAAGATGGCAGATAAACAAAAAGTCTGGATTATGGTTATTATGTTTTCTTTTAATTTTTTAACTTTTAATGAGCTAACTGCAGAAAGACAATTGATTGCTAAGTCTGCTAAGTTAAACAAATACATATACTTTAAAGGTATCTTGACTTTGAAATCTGTTTATAAGAATATGTTGCTTGGGAAAAGAGTTTCTGCTTTTGTCTCCACAGAAGATCAAAACCTGTGGATTGGTTCTAGACAAATGTGGTTTCATTTGCCAAGGCCAACTGAACATTCTCAGCTTCCAAGATGGCCAAATGTGATGATAGTTAATCTCTTTAAACAAAGAAAAGAAAAGGGGGAGAATATATCAAAATAATTAGAAAAGATGAGTGGATTTTGATTCATTGATATAAACTTAAGGTCAATTTTGTTATGCTGCATGTATTTTTCTACTCTTGATTAAGGTATGATGCTGCTGTAACTCATTTAAAATTGTAATGTGTAATTGAGAAATGCAGATTAATAGTCATCTATGATAACCAAACTTGTAGTCATATTAGTTAGGTTTTTGTAGGTATACAAAGATATATTTCAATTAGATAGATAGTCTTCAAATACTTCAAAGACATGCAGAATATGACATTTAAATTATTTAAGAACTTAGACTTTTTTGGACAGTGAGACAGGTCTGTTTCTGGCAGCATCAATGTATTTCAGGAAAATGATGGGCATTGAAGAAACTTCATGTGGAATTTACTTTGTGGCAACAGTTAGCCACTGAACAAGAAACAGTTCTGCTATTGACTGCTTGATAGTTTGCTATATAAACTGGACATGCAGGTTCCATAGGAAAATGACCTTGGAACTTTGGCAGAACAAGCTGAGATGGTCCTTCAGGCTCCTGCTTTGCAGAAAAAAAATGCCAGGCATTCTTTAGGACACAAGGAGAAGCAACTGGTGGACTGTGCCAGATTTCCTGTATCACTGAAAGGTATGCAAGAGACTTTGGGCCATAAAGGCTGAAGATGGTGCCCCAATGTTACAAAGGAACTTTGGGTGACTATCCAGGCAGACAGGTGTCATCTCCATCATTTTGTAGACTTTGGAAGTTGCTTGCACTTCCTGTTTATTTGCATAATATTATATCCTTCTGTGGTCTTTGATGTGACTGAAGGTTTAATAATTATAGGTATAGCTCTTTTTAGTTTAAAAGGTATATTAGATATGAAACTTTAGACTCACAATGATAAGGTAGATAATGGAATATTCTCTTTAATTTTGTGAATAAAAATAGACTGGATATTGTGACTGTAATTCCTGCTTGAGAACTGTTCTGTTGTGATTTTGTTATATGGAAATTGAAACCTTCCTTTTTTATCAGACAGAAAGGAGGAAGTGTGGTGTAATGTTCTTTGTATGATGTAAATAAAGTAACTGGTTTGGCCTATGTAGAGCACTGTAGAAGTGGGTGGAGAATCAGAGGACAGGCAGGTAGGAGAAGGGTGGAGTTAGTCAGTCCCCATCTGAAGAAGACAGACATGTAAGAAATACAGGTGAGCCATGGGCTGGGACACATGGCATAGATAATACAAGAAATGGGTTGAATTAAGATGAAAGGGCTAGCTAGTAATGTGCTTAAGACATGGGACGAATAGTATGAGGCTAATATGTGTTTGATTCATTTCTTTGGGGGACAAAAGCCACCGCGGACCAGGTTCTGAACCTCTGGGCCCAAAAGGGCCCAAGGAAACTTTTTACAGCACAGTGTCACCTAACCTGGGCTTGTAGGGACTCACAGAGACTGAACAGACAATCAGGGAGCCTGCATGGGCTGACTAAGGCACTCAGCATAAATGTCATAGTTGTTCAGCTTGGTCTCTTGTGAGACAGCTAACAGATGGAATAATGTCTATCTAAGATGCTTTTCCTAACTTTTGGAACCCTACTCCTCATACTGGTTTGTCTTGCCTAGCCTTAATAATGAGATAAATAAATAAAGAGATGAATGGCCAAAAAATTAGGCAGATGAGAATAAGCAGAACTTCCAGGGAGGGATAGGGAATCTGGAAAAGAATCTGAGGTTTGAGAGATTTACCAGCCGAATTTGGAAGACGTCAAATGTTTGTTACTGAAGAGAGGTAATAAGCCACATGACAGAATGTAGATTAATATAAACAAGTTAATTTAAGTGTAAAGGTCTGTTAAGGGCAAGTTTTCATACTTACTAAGTTGTCTCTGTGTCATCATTCAGGAGCTGGTGATTCCAAAAAATATTTGTTACAAATCTTCAATTATTTTGCTTTATCAACACAAACTATACTAGAAAACTGTGTTGAAAAAAAAAGAAATAAAGAAAAAACGTCACTGTAAGGAAGATTTACAATAAGGGCAAATCTCTCCAGTATTCGCCAGTCATTTTCTCAGATGATACATCATCTGGTAATTAACTTTTTATCTTCATATATAATTAAAACAATGAAACTTATGAACAATCACTTGCAGAAATAGTTGAGAATCTCAAATACAGTGTACTCACCTAAACTTGCTTATATTTCAAAATTTAAAAAAACATAATCTATCCCCAAATTCATCTCTTTATTAATCCAATCAAAAGGTATCTTGAGGTTAAGCAGACACATCTTCACACAGTGTACAAAACAATTATTCTAACAAATATGAGAATTGTCTAGTGAATGGAAACTTCAAAAGTCAGTGCAATGATGACCTGGGAAGAGCCCCTTAGCTTGGTTACAACATGACATAGAGGTAAAAGAAAATTAAATAAACTTCACATGTGTATGTGAAAAAGGCTATGGCAAAAGAATATAGAGGGCCAAGGCTTATTTTTTTTCTAATCACCATTACCCTTGTGATCTAGCACACTCCTGTGAGGCATAATCTACTCCATGAGACTAGCTATTATCTTTTTATTAAGTAATGACCCAATTATTTCCTACTAAGTTTACTCTTTAAAGAGTCTGTCAGTTCAACATTACTACAAATAAACACTAATCTTCAAGCATATAAATTATGAAATATACTCAAATTGTATTCACAATAAAGTAAAGTATTTGTGATTTGATATAACAAACTTTTCTCCTACTTGGTTTCAAGCTTATTATTCTGAGAAAATTCATCAGTTAAGTACTTAATATAACTTCCTTATTTTCCCAAGGAAAATATTCAGTAATTCTCACAAACAGTAATATGGTAGTTGAAAAATAAAAAAAAAAGGATGGGACACTGAAAAAAGGAAGACAAGCTGAAAAACATTTCTAAGCACAAGATTTTCTGTAGCAGGGAGTGTGCATAAAAGCATCATTTAAGCACAGTTCAGTTTGTCTCTCTGTTACTGAGAACTGATTCCCGAAAGTATACTTTTCATTGCAAAGATCCTCAAATAAAACAATATTCAAAACAACTGTGTAATTTCAGCAAAATATAAAAACAAGAACAATAAAAGTCAAAGCAGTAGAATTAGAACTAAATTACAGAGATCACAGATACTGAAATGGACAAAACACCAAAATAAGAGCTCAAAAGTTTCCTGTTGAGAACAATTAGTGACCACACAGAGGGAAATTTAAAAATGAAGTCAGGAACTTAGTCCTAGGCATGGGGAGAAAAGCCAGCATCACTGAGGAGAAAGTCAAAACCATTAATAAAAAGTCAGTCAAATAGAAAATAAATTTACCAAGAAAATTGAGATATTGAAGAAAAAGTAAATTTAATGTTGTATTTTTTAAATGAGTCTAATAAAAAACAAAGTAGAAAATATTACTAGTGGACCCATTAAAGCAAAAATTCCAAAGATGGAGAATAAGGATTGAAATTTGCTATTTTAGCAGGTTCAACCAGTTTTTTAGCTAGTGAATTTTGTCGCATGATATTTGTAAGTTGATAGTAAAGGATATAAGTCAATTTATCAAGCAAACATAATCTAAATCAAGCAAATAAAAGACAAACATTTGTACCTATTCTGATATTTTGTAAAGTGGACTTTAAAACAAAATTAGTTGAACACTAATATAGGGAAAAAGCTAAATATGACAATATGATTCAATAGTTTTGCTTTGATTGATAGTAAACATAAGAAATAATGGGCTAGAAAAGGAGACAAGAGTAAAAACAAACAGCATGGTGAAACTACTCAAACACATTCTAGATGAAAAATCTCTTTAATTTACAGAAAGAAACAGAAATCAAAGTACAGAGATATTTAGAAGCCCAACATATATTATGATAAGCTAACTCTCAACTGGATACTACAGTCAAAATATCAAAAATGCAAAGCAAATAACTCATAGTAAAACTCAAAGGAAAAAAGTGTCACTGAATTCATAAAAGCAAACACATCAAAACTATCCAACTAACCACCAGTAACAAGAATGAACAGCAAAGCACAGTACAATATATTTTACGCATAAAAGGTAAGAAACTGTCAGCTGAGATTGCTATATCTAGCAAAGCATTCTTTTAAGTTGACCTATTTAAAGAAAATTTTCAGGGGAAACAACCCTACAACATATAAACCAAGAAAATACAGGACCTCCATAATAGTATAGCAGAAGATGCAGGGAAGAAGAAATATAGTCTCCACTGACAGCACAAAAAATAAATAATAAGCTTCCTACAGGGATATATGAATGAAGAAATAAAGGAAGGAGTTCACAATTATCTAACACAGAAAACAGCAAAAAAAAAAAAAAAAAAAAAACCTAACAAATTTAAAAAGAGAATTAAACAAGAAGTCAAGAAGTAACCCAATTAAACAGAAAAAGAAATTTCTTTCAGTAAGAACATTAAATATAAATTAAATAAATAGCCACAACACACCATTAAAAAAAGGTAAAATTCCACTCCTGGGACCAAGTGCTGTCTGCAGAGTCCCAGCACACTCTGGAGCAGGGGCGGATAAACTCTGCAGGTCATCATACCCGCAGCTCCTGCTGAGGGAAGTTGCACGGCTGCTCACCGCCACCTCGAACTGAGCGAGCCAACATCTGCAGGGGTCTCTGAAGGACAGACTCAGACCCTGACCAGAGAGGTGACAGGAGGCACACAAATCCGAGTGGCACAGCTGACCAGGAGCCATCTAATCGTGAACCACTAAAGCCATGGGCAAACGTCAGTGCAAAAAAATTACATAATAATACAAAGGACAACATGGTAACTCCAAAAGAGAGTGACGATCTTACAAATACAAGACCTGAACTGAGCAATGAAGATGAAACAGAAGGAAACAACACCAAAAGTTCCTTTTTGATGATCATCGAAGCTCTAAAAGAAGATATAAATAAAAGCCTTAAAGAAATAGAAGAAAACACAAACAAAAAATTGGAAGAGATGAACAAATCTATGAAAGAAACATGCCAGGAACTAAAAGCTGAAATAAAAGCTGAAATAGAAGCAATAAAAAAGGCACAAAATGAGGCAAAGATGGAAATAGAAAATCTGAAGAAAAATGCTGGAACCACAGATACAAGCATAACAAACAGAACTCAAGAGATGGAAGATAGAATCTCTGAAGTGGAAGACTCAGTAGCTCAAATAGATATATCAGTCAAAGAAAATAGCAAAACTAAAGAAGTCATAACTCAAAATGTTCAGGAAATCTGGGACACCATGAAAAGACCTAATTTGAGAATAATAGGAATAGAAGAAGGAGAAGAATACCAGCTCAAAGGCACAGATAATGTTTTTAATAAAATCATAGAAGAAAACTTCCCTAACCTGAAGAAGGAAATGCCCATAAAGATACAAAAAGCTTACAGAACACCAAATAGATATGACTCCCCAAAAAAGTCAGCGTGCCACATTATAATCAAGCCACAAAACATACAGAACAAAGAAAAAATTTTAAGAGCTGCAAAAGAAAAGGGCCAACTCACATATAAAGGCAAACCCATCAGAATAAGGCCTGACTAATCAATGGAAACAATGAAAGCTAGAAGGGCTTGGTCAGAAGTTATACAGACGCTAAAACAGTATGGATGCCAAACTAGAATACTATACCTTGCATAATTATCAATCACCATAGATGGAGTAAACAAGGTATTTCGGGACAAAGTCAGACTGAAAGAATATCTATCTACCAACCTATCACTACAGAGAGTATTAGAGGGAAAACTCCAACCTAAGGACCTCAGATACACCCACGAAATCACAAACAATATGTCCACAGAAGAATACCCTAGAGAAAGGAAATACAAACAAGTTGCCACCAAAAATGGCAGGAAATATGAATCAATGGTCACTAATTTCCCTTAATATCAATGGTCTCAACTCTCCTATAAAATGTCACACACTAGCAAGATGGATACAACAACAGAAGCCATCCTTCTGTTGCCTACAAGAAACACACCTCAACTGCAAAGACAGACTCAGGCTTAGAATAAAGGGCTGGGAAAAGATTTTGCAGTCAAATGGTCCTAAGAAACAAGCAGGAGTTGCAACCCTAATATCTAACAAAGTAGACTTTAAGCTAAAAGCAATTAAAAGGGACCAAGATGGTCACTACTTATTCATCAAAGGAAAAATTGGTCACGAGGAGATTTCAATCCTGAATATTTATGTCCCTATTATAAGGGCACCTACCTATGTAAAAGAAACACTACTAAAGCTCGAATCCCACATCAATTCTCACACCCTAACAGTGGGAGACTTCAATACCCCACTTTCAACCCTGCATAGATCAACCAGACAGAGCCTCAACAGAGAAATAAGGAGTCTAAATGAGGTTATGATGCAAATGGATTTCAAAGATATCTACAGATCCTTCCACCCAAAGGCAAAGGAATATACATATTTCTCAGCTCCTCATGGAACTTTTTCCAAAATTGACCACATAATTGGTCATAAAGCAAATATCAGCAGATACAAAAAAATGGAAATAATCCCTTGTAACATATCGGACCACCAGGGCCTAAAGTTAGAGTTCAACAACATCAAAACCCAAAGAAAGCCTACCAACTCATGGAAACTAAACATCAATCAGCTGAACCATCTTTGGGTCAAGGAAGAAATTAAGAAAGAAATCAAAGTCTTTCTAGAATTCAATGAAAATAAATCTACAACGTATCCAAACTTGTAGGACACAATGAAAGCAGTCTTAAGAGGAAAATTCATAGCACTAGATGCCTATATGAAAAACCTTGAGAAATCCCACACTAGAGACCTAACAGCGCAGCTGAAAGCATTAGAACAATTAGAAGCAAACTCACCTAGAAGGAGTAGACGGCAGGAAATAATCAAACTTAGAGCTGAAATCAATACAATTGAAACAAAAAGAACAATACAAAGAATCAACGAATCTAAGAGTTGGTTCTTTGAGAAAGTTAACAAATAGATAAGCCCTTAGCCAAACTAATCAAAAAACAGAGAGAGAGTGTCCAAATCAACAAAATCAGAAATGAAAAGGGGGACATAACAACAGACCCCCAGGAAATACAGAGAATTATCAGGTCATATTTTGAAAATCCATTGGAAAATGGAAAATCTAGAAGAAATGGACAGCTTCCTGGACAGGTACCATCTACCAAAATTAAATGAAGATCAGATTAATTACCTAAACAGGCCTATAACCCTTAAGGAAATTGAAGCTGTCATTAAAAACCTCCCCAAAAGTAAAAGCCCTGGTCCAGATGGTTTCAGTGCCGAATTCTACCAGACATTCAAAGAAGAATTACTACCATTACTCCTCAAACTATTTCAAACAGTAGAAACTGAAAGAATATTGCCAAATTCCTTTTATGAGGCCACAATCACCCTAATACCCAAGCAACACAAAGCACAACAAAGAAGGAAAATTACAGACCAATTTCCCTCATGAATATTGATGCGAAAATTCTCAACAAAATTTTGGCAAACCGTATACAACAATGCATAAAAGATATCATCCACCATGACCAAGTAGGCTTCATCCCAGAAATGCAGGGCTGGTTTAACATACGAAAAACTGTAAATGTTATCCATCATATAAACAAACTA
>PVIH01025618.1:0-20321 GCA_004025045.1 Sigmodon hispidus
ACATGGAAAAGAACATGTGCGAAAGAAGAGAAAGAGATTTCAATGTATACAGAGTCTGTTGCCATTGCACAGTTCCACTTTAGACTCTTCTTGTTTTAAATATAAAACCAAACTATACTAAGCCAAAAGAACCTCGAGGATTCCTGTATTTTAAGTAGTAATGACCCATGTCTCAGGCATGAATTGGCTTCTTCCCTACAGAGAAACACTTTCTTTAGCCTTGATATTCGGGGGAGGGGCTTGGTCCTAGTTCAACTGGATATGCCTGACTGCAATGAATCACTTTGGGATTCCTTACCCTCTCTGGGGAACGGATGAGGGATGGACTGGAGAGAAGCTAGGGGATGACTGGGAGGAGGGAAGGAAGGGGGGACAGTGGTGGGTATGTTAAGAAATAAAAACTTTTAAATTAAAAAATTTCCTTATACATATAATTGCTTTTATTCTTCGGATTCATTCCTCTCACTAAAAATCATTGGTTCTGGAGTAAACTTACATAGGGTTTTTGTTGTTGTTTGTTTTCAAAAATAGGTATTTGAGTACAGATGCTATACTCCAAAGCATGAACTTGATTTCTTTAGAAAGCCAGAATTCAAGACCTCAATCTGCTACTCAACTAGATGTATACCTTCAGCAAGTCACTCTTTTGTCATAAGACCAAGCGTCTATATCTGAAAATGGGGATGATAATAGTGCCTATTTACAGGATTCAGCATCCAATAAGAGGGCATTTTGTATAATTGTTGACCAATAAATAATGTTTTTTACCACCATCATTTTTCTCACATACCTCATCTATTTCCTCTTCAGGTTCAGAAAATTCAGGAATCACTTTGATTTGAGTTTTAATAAAGCACTTTTGAAGACCTACAAAGTAGATGCCAGTGTATCCCTATATAATAGACAAAAATATTATTAATTTCCTGGAATGGCCACAGTGAGTTTCATGACTTATCAAAGCCACAGACTAGCAAACTTTAAATTCATAGAGAAAGCTTTGTCATAAATGAAATGAAGGTAAAAGGCTATTTTTAACTTGATACAATGGTGGTAATATTTGAAGTGGAAAGCCTCAGGGGAAACAGTCAACTCACATTTTTAAAGTCATGGACTTCCAATGTTTCATCAGTGCCATTTCCGCTTCTGAATATTTCCGTTCTGGTCATGGGATCGATTTCCATGTAAATCTTCTTCTTCTCACCATTGCTGTAGAAAGTGTGCTCCATGTCATAGGTCTGGGAGAGGAGAGGAAGGAAAGCAAGCTCTAAAGCAGTCTGTGAGTCCCTTCATAAAATGTCTTTGTTAGGGAAATACCTGGGACACCTTCTCCCTCCAGAGGCTTTATACTGAGGAGTCATCCCAGAAGCTTGGCGTTGGATATTCTTTAAAATTTGTGATTAAACCGAGGTGCTTTTTGGTGTTTAGGCTGATATGGAGATCCCTTCAGTGTCAGTGTTTTGTATTGAAGCCAAGTGACTGAGTTAATTACAAAGAATTCCAATGGTTTTCTTGGCACCCTTGGCTAAGTAGCAAATGATATTCTGCAAATCAGCCTGTGAAGTGTTTTCCCCTTGTGTTAAACTGAGGGATTACCTCAAACCTATGTTGCTTCCTAAAGCTACTGCTTCCTTTACCAAGTGTCCCAAGATTACTCTTTCCATCCCTTCTGTGAAATCCATTACATCCAAGGAAGCAATTAGAAAGCATTTAGAGCAGTTAGCTATTACTTTCTATTCCCACATCTATCAGGATTTTAATAGTGCCTCAATAGTATTATGTTTGTCCTTTTGAGAATCTGAAGGTGTTATTGGCCAATATCCAGTCATAGTCTTACTCTGAATTGATTTATTTTCCTTTGTTCTTTAAAATCTAGCAGTCAATTTAGCCTTCTATTATGTGTTAACCATCCCCACTCTGGTTTTTGCTAGGTTCTGTTTTTAAAACTAGATTTCATTGTTTTCAACTTCTCTAGATTCCTCTGCATAGATAGACGTTGGTGACAGGGTGAGGTGCCATAAATTAACTAACAGAATCTTCCATGAAGAGTGCCTCTGAAAGGTTGTTTATCAAGCCTTTCTTGAGTGGTTGAAACAAATCCCCAAATGTCCTCCTGCTTTCTAAAAGACAATTCACTCACTACAGACAAAGTGGACCAGTCCTGTGACTTATTCTATCTTAGAGTTAACATCTAACCTGTAACTTGGGACATATTTTGAGTTGTAGACAAATACCAATGCCAAAGGAGTTTGATCTCTGTTGCAAGCCATGCTAGAGTTGATGGTGCCAGTTGCAAGTCTATCTTCTCCTTGCTGCTTGGAGGCTTTTGACTGTTAGAGTTCTATGTATTCATTTGTCCCTCTGAAAAATCAAGTTACCTGCAGAGGCAGTGTTGCTTTCTAATAACACAGTTCCTAGTGGCATCCTCCTTCATGAGCTTGTTTTGGTTTATGTTGTTTTTAGTGTCTCCTGATGCCTATGACAGCATGTTAGTTTAACCTGGTTAAATGTTTCCCAACTCAAGTAGAAAAACAAGTTGGATGGGATTGTAGAAACAAGTGTTACTTCAAGCATGAAACATCTGATGGAGCCGTTGAAAAGAAAAACAGAGGCAAAGCCATTTTACCTTCATGTGATCCTGTAGTGCTCTTAGACATGGATAGCAGTTACCTGTTGATTAAGTATTGTCACCAATGACAATTCTTATTTCCTAAAGGAATGCCTTGATAATTGGCAAAGTCTTTTAAAGTCAGAGAAAAGAGTATGGCGAACCCTCTAACAACTGCCGAGTTAACTTCGTAAGGCTGTCCTTGTTTGTGACAGGTAGAAAACTCCTTTTTGGTTGCGTCTACTTATAGCCTCTCAGTTCCAGTTATGCAGCTTGCTAGAGAAGAGAGACTTGCAGGTGTGACAAAGAAAAATTGGGCTCTTGGTCAGCTGACTTGAGTGGGGGACAAAGGTATCCACTTCAGACACAGCCTTGTCAGGTTTCCCAATAGGGGGTAGTTTCTTTAGAAAGACTATCCGTTATGGAGACAAATGTTGACAGCACTAGCCACCAGGGGCTGGGCTGGGGTGTCTGTTTCATCAGTAGCACCACTGATGGATTATTGCATGGAAAAATTGGGTTAGAGACCAGGGGATATTGGACTGTGGCCTACCTGGGCAAAAGAAAAAGAAAATACAGACTGCATTTTCAATCATCAGTAGAAGACTATGGGACTGTGCTGATGACATTTAAAATTTCAGTGTACTTCTGTGGAATGAGTTTTCCTGCACTCTTGGCAATGCACTTTTACTTGGACACCTTTCTGGATGAGTACTATTGGAAACTGCCAAGCTCAGCAGATCTTCATTATTTTCAACATCTCTGCAAAGAACTGGGTTTGTTTATTTGTTTGTGATGTTGTTATTCAGCTAAGGAAGAGGCATCCATGTTAATTGTACCCATTAATCAGCTTGTTGATTTTGTGTTAGCAATGATAGCTTTTTAAATAGAGTGAGATCAGAATGACTTCATTTGTGTATGAATCCTTATTGTGTGGGAGGGTGTAGGAGTAGGGAGCTACATATTCACCCAGATGGAATTCTGCTATCAAAGGTGTCCTTTTGAAACAGACTGTCCTTTGTCTAGGAGGATGATTCCAATGACTTACTTTGGACTGTGTGGGGATGGGTTTGAGTCAATCCAGACATACTGTCTCACTCAGGTCCCCGTGGAGCACACTCCTTGGGTAATGGCTATGCAAGCTTCACTGGCCCATATGAAGACTGAGCTCATGCCCTTGGCATCAGAAGTACTTTGCTGTCTACTAAGCTCCCTGGCTCCTGGGTTGAAGAACTAAATGCCTTTACCCTGTCCAGGAACAAACTAAAGCAGAGACAGATGGCTGACCTTAGAGAGATGTGAGTGGACTCCGAGCATCTCCTCAACCTTTGCCCCCAACTTAGCTTTATTCTGGGAGGGACAGAGCAAGGACAGCATGTGACACAAAATATGCCCTTGCCAAATTGGCAAATAAATGAGCCCCCTTTCTGGTATGTATCTTTGTACCTTGTTCACTGTGCATCCTTATAACCTTTTTCCATGCCTTTCTCTTTCCGTCTGTCCCTTTGTCTCTTGTCTAGACAACCAGGAATCTGCCAGTGATTTAGGGATCTTATGTAAGAGAAAATCCAATCTGACAAATGATTTTGCATTTAGATATTAGCAATAAAAGGACATTTGTCAGTTTGAAAAATTGGATGCAATGCTTCACTCAAAGGAATGAAGTTGTAATGGTGTATTTTAGGTACTATGACACCAGGAGCAGGAGATATTGGGAGACATCTTTCCAACACTTTGCAAATGAGTTCCTACTGGCTTTATGAGGGTTAGAATGCTAGAATAGGACAGAGAGGCCAGTGAAATAGTAGGTATATGGTTAAACCCAGGAAATTTGTAAGAAGACCACACTGACAAAATTTGGGGGAAAACACAAATCGATTTTTCTTCCCTTTCCAGAAATTCTGTCCTCAGTCCAGTTAAGGCCTCCATTCAGGGCAGTCACTAAGCCCTAACTTCCTCCTGCAATGTGAACATTTTACACTGCTCTCTGTTGATGACAGTCTCTGAGATCAGAAAAGAAGGCTTTTTTTTTTATAAGGATTAAAAGTGACTCACATGCTGTTGTGATGGATTTGTTTGGGGGCAAGCAGCTTTAGCCTGTCCTGACAGGGATTTGAGAACATTTGGCTTAGGTTTGTTTTTTTTTGAAACCTGTGATTAATCTAGCTAGTCTTTTTCCCCCACCTTCATCCTTTACTGTCTGTTTATGAAGTACACGCTCCAAAGGTGAAATACATGCTCAGAATAGCTGGCTAGCAGGTGCTAGGCTGGAAGGAAGGAAAGGGAAGGCACTGTACCATATTATTTCAGAGCTAGCTTGTGAGAATTAAAGGACCTCTGGGCATTGCTCTACCAGCACAGTGCCGACAGATTATTTCTTATGCATAGTTGGATTTCTGCATCTTCCATCACCAGTTCTCAGCCCTGAAAATATTGGCATAAGGAGCCAGACATTCCTCTTTAAAGAAAGGAAAGAAGAAAAGAAGGAAGGAAGGAAGACAGGAAGAAGAAAGGCCATCTTTCTTTCATCTATAGACTTGAGCTAGGTGGAAAATTTTACTGGACCCACAATCTTCTTCCCAACTCCCAAACTAAGCTGGAAAGCAGGAAGGAATCCCTACAAAAGGTTCTAGTGTTAATGTTAGTCCTACCACCTGCAAGGTGTGTGACTTTGGACAGGTTACTGAATGCATCTGAGGGTTCAGTCCCTATCTGCATCCCTTTTCTAGTTGCAATGTTAGGTAGCTGGCAAATCCGATTTTTCTTACATTTGTCTGGTACCTTTCAGGTTGCTTGTTGGGTTGAAACTACCTGTTGATTACCTGAAATCCTCCTCCCTACAGCTCCATACAGTTCTGTGTGAAGGCTATACTTTTGTGTGCTCCATAAAATGCTCAGTAAATGCAACTTTAGAAATAAGCCGTAGGAGTAGACTCAGCAATCAGAATCTAGCAGCTTGTAATTTGTAAGAGGTACCCCTGAGTAATCCAAAATAGCAACTGGCCCAGTAAGGATTGTGTAAAAGGGTAAACTTGGGTCTTGTAAAGAAAAGAAAATGAAGAGATGCCTTCATTTCCAAAATGCTGATGTGGCAGCATCTGGTGAAACTCAGTCCACCCTCTTAAGAGATTCCAGATACATCTCTAGCTTTTGCCTTGAGGGTATAAAATACTTCTCCAGTCCCATGTTTCAACCAGTCAACTGTTGTATATAAAAGCCTAAGCAATCTAGAGAGAAAAGTTGTCCCTTTGTGTGCCTAGAGATGAGTGAAGGAAGCTGGTCTGTGGTTAGTGCAAGTAATAGGAAAATAGTTATGAAGAAAGCTAGATTCAGACTTCGCAAGAAAGTAATTGTTTTGGGCAAAGGATTTTCAGCCTAGGATGATGATCTGGGGTATTAAACATAAATGAGACTTTTTCAGTAATCTTCTGCAATTGACGTTGCATGGGCAGGACAGAATGCTCATTTATCTCCATGACCTCTCATCTCATGCTACTAGAATGTGAAATTTGAAGGAGCATCTCCCAGAATATGTTGATTTCTGGGGAGAAGGTGATTACTTCCCAGCAGCCCTAAAAATCCTCACATAGTTCTGACACATGGCAGGAAGCACACATCATTTGATTCACATAACTTTGTGTTTTTGTCTCATTCCCCAAAGGTCTGGAAGAGTGGAGTACAAAATATGTGCTGTGTTTATAAACTGCTGGCTTAAGAGCTATGGCCTTTCTTGTTTGTTTTCTCCATGTTGCTTTGATTAGTTGAGGAGTTGGCTTCTAATTTCTTCAAATTCAAAGTGAGCACAGGGAGCTTTAAGTAAGACTATTTTTCCCAGTAAATCTGCTTCATGGATCCTAAGGAAGTTACTGTTTGTGGATCCTCAATATAGTGACCTCTCAAAATCTCTGGAACTGAGTATGTTTTACCTGACCAGTTAAGAAAGCTGAACATGGGCTGGAGAGATAGCTCAGAGATTAAGAGCACTGACTGTTCTTCCAGAGGACCTGAGTTCAATTCCCAACAACCACATGGTGTCTCACAACCATCTATCTGGAGATCTGGTACCCTCTTCAGGCACACAGGCATAGTAGAGGCAGAATGTTGTATACATAATAAATAAACCTTTAAAAAAAAAGAAAGCTGGGTGGTTCACAACCATCTATGATGACATCTGGTACCCTCTTCTGTATACTGTAAATATAATAAATAAATAAATTTTAAAAAAAGAAAGCCGAACACAGGGTCTTATGGACTTGACTTTCCTCAAGCCTCTTCAAGTCTCCTAGGTATGACTGCGGCTCATAAAACCTAGGGCCTGGAAAGAAGTTCAGAAGGTTATACAGAGTTGATTCTACTTTAATTTTGATTTTTTTCCTGGATAAGTGTGTGTGTGTGTGTGTGTGTGTGTGTGTGTATACACTTGCATGCTTGAGGTATACTAGGGGTCAAATATTTCTTATTCCCAGTTTGAAATCAGTCATGTGGATCTTTTGTGCATAAAAAGGTGGGAGGGAAAGGAAAGACTTAGTAGCATGGAAATGTCAACACCAGATGTAGGATGTTAAATAAACACTGTTTATTATAAACAGATGTTGAAAAAGAAAACAAGAAGTGGGGGCTGGAAGAGCAAACACTGAGATCTTGGAGACAGCCCCGGGACAGCAGAGGTATCACTACAATCAATGAGCACAAATACATCAGTCATTCTCTCTACCAAAGGCTGAACAGTCCTCACAAATCCCTCAGGCAGCTAAAAGCAAAGTCCAGAAGATTCTGGGTTTTACTGTGTCAATCAACATTTCATTCCAACCCATACTATTAAACAGAGAGTCTTAAATTTGTACAAGATGCTTGGATCATTTTCCTCTGGAAATATTCTTCCCAGACTAATCTGACTACTTTTATTTTTCCTGGATTCTTACTGCTTAGATGCAGGCCTAGTCAGAGTCTTGGTCACTAGGAGCATGGATAACTTCCTAGGCTCTTTGTCTGGGACTTTAGAAGGTAGTAATTGATTCAATAAGGAACCCATATTGCTACCTGGTCTCCTGACTTACAGTGATTCCAACCTGACTTCGTGGTGAAGGCCAGGGCTTACATATGAAAGATAGCCTATTGTAACTCTTCATGGAATAGCAAGTAAATAGTATTTGTTTGGAAGTACAAAATCTTATCCTAGAAGATACACAATGTCTTTTATCTGTATATCTTCATAGTAACTTTGGCCCCTCCTTTCCATTCCTTTTGGTGAAAATTATATCCTAAGATGAATTACTTCATGAGAGCTTTGATAGCTTTTCCTTTTTAGTACACTTTAATCAGTAGCATACCTCACCTTTTCCATGTATACACTAACCTTTTTGTTTGGTTTTAGGAATTACAGAGTTGCTCTTTGGAAATCATATTTAAAAGAACTGGAATGGTAGACAAAGATAGTATAATTGGAAGGTAGGGGAGATCATGAACTCAGCTAGGGAGTATGGATTCTTACAAGATAAAGACAAGATCTCCTCAAGTCACTCCCAAGTCATTCATTACTGCACTTAAGCAAGTACCACTGTAAGACTAGAAAAACACATAAATACAGTTAGAATGGCATTTATAGTGCCAATGGATACGAGAGAACAAGAAAGCCTATCTAGTCTTTGTTCGGACAGACAACTATGAGTGGTCAAAATGATTAGCTACTTACCACATACAGTGAAGGCATTATATTCACAGCAACTAAAATGATTTGTGCTCCTATATTCATATAATTTCCAAGAGAATTAGTGATTCAACTTTTTCGATAGCATATCACTTTAGAAATTAGCTAAGTGGTACCGTAAGTAAGTAATTGTACTGGAATGACTGTTGGCTCTCAAGTCAATTTCTGTTTCGTTTCTGATGTTGGTTGCTTTGCACACCTTGCTACCCTTAACATAGTTGGCTTCTCTAGAAATCCATCTGAATAGTAAGTAGTTCGAAAGCAGTAGGGCAGTAGGGGTGGGCTAATAGGAGTGGGTGATGCCTGAAAACCTTTCTGGAACATGATGTAAATAAAAAGGCTTGTTTGCTCTCCCTCCCACTTAAACTTTACAAAGTATCCCTTGAGACTAAATGCAAGCAGGTATTGCAGCAGTGGTGGAGAGATCCCAGGGTAGCTAGGCTTTACTTTTCTGTTTTCATTTGGACACTTAGGCAATTTATTTTCTTTTCTCTCCCCCTTTGCCTCCCTTTCCCCATGAACTCTTTACTCCTATTGCTCCTTTGGCTCCTAATGGTCCATGCCAACCCATTTTCTTCTTGTCTCATTTTCCCTCCTGGATCTGTGCCTTTTCTTCTCTACATCAGCTACCAAATGGAAATGAACATCTCATGACAAAACAAAACAAAACAAAACAAAACAACAACAGCAAAAGCCCCAGCAAGACTAGCATCATCATCAGCAACAATGACCCACAAATAGAGAATATGGCAAAGCCAAAAGCCCATAGTCATGGGTTGTAGTTCATCTCATTGTCACTCAAATGGCAATTGTTAGTAAGAAAGGATTGTGATTTTATTTGGGCCACATCTAAACTTGTCTATTGCATGTGAGCCCAGGAGTAACAATAACATGCAAGAATGGGAATACAGACTCTAATGGTAACCAAGCATCACCAAATGACCTCAATATCAGAAGCTTTCAGGGGTATCTGTGATTAATGACTTAGTGTGGCTTGTATCTACCTGGGACGATGGTTGTGACTGCTGAGGAGTTTTGGTTAAATAACAGATAATTATGAACTTAGATATAAGAACTGCTTCTCCTAAAAAGGAGTTTGCCTTGCTGCCTATCCTAACAGCAGATGCATTAAGTCAGAACATAATCTCTGAAAACTATTTGCTGCCATTTCAGAGTGGTTTTTTCTTATGTGACTGTCTGGTTACTTTGCCATCAGTTTCTGCCCAGATAATGGAAAGATGGAAAGTAGCTTTTCTTTCTTACATTAAAAAAAGCCTTCAGGAGATTTAACTCCTTAAAATCAATCATAAAAGAGTGGATGAATTTACTTCTTGGCATTGCTAAGCAAAATAATTTTCCCTCACCTAAATAAGCAAATGAAAGAAAAATCTTGATTTTGTTTCCTATGCTCCAAACTGAATAAAAAAAGAATTAAAACTTCGTTTTCATATCAACTCACATGTTAATCACTAGTTAAATTCAATCAAACTCAGAAAGGAAACATTTAGAAAGGGTAAATGTTTGTTACTTACTTTCTTGGATACCTCCGGCCAGAAGTGTTTGCTCCCCCAAAACAGGACAATTAGAGTTAAGGCCAGGACACCAAACACCAGTCCACAAATCTTCAGTGATTTACATATCTTCTTGGATTTCAAAGCTTCTGCCTAAGCAAAGAACAGAAAGAATGAAACAATGCACAATAACCCTCAAGATAGCAAGTCATAATTCAAAGTCTCCTTCAATTTCACTTTCTAATGTTCAACATTGCAATACGATAAATCTGTGAAACTATGTTTCTGCTCAAAAGAGAAAATATATGAATCAACTTACATTTAGAATGTGACAGTCCTCACAGTTCTCTGGAGGATTCTTTGCCATGGTCTCCCAGCACACAGTGCTCTTTCCCTGCTTTGAGAGGACTGAGAGACCACTGCTGAGGTGGAGTTGCAAGTGAGTCGGCTAACAGATGCCAGAAGAGAAGCTGAATTTATATGGCTCAAATATGTCATACCAGAGCCGGAGGGAACCCAGGGGGCTCCTGTGCTGCGATTTGTTACATAGATATACCCATATATGTATATAACTTCTGTGCACAGAATTCCATCCAGAATGGCAAAGACAGGTTATAATGAAAACTATTGTCCTGGGGGTTGGGTTGGAAGGGGATCAAGCCTAGGACACACTGAAATGATTTTTCACTATGAACTTTAAATACCAGTGGCAATACATGCTGCACACTCCAGACATAAGCAAATAGAGCAAAAATAGAGAACAAAGTTGTAATTTGAATTCCATTCAATTAAGCAAATATTTATTGCAGGGATATTAACAATCAGGTACTTTCCTGGGTGCTGGAGATTCAGAAGTAAATAAAATTGTGTGCTTTACTATGCAAAAACACTCTGTGTGCCAAGACCAACATGCATTTAACTAGTTACAATTAAAACCAGAATACAATGAAGAGCAATTGTGAGCTTTCTCTCTTCACTCCATCTCTATAATTATGTTTCTCTTCTTTAGGTGGTCCCTCAATGCTGGTATTCATTATATTGCTTCATTTTTTCTCATTTTACAAAAATTGCTTACATAAATTGCTTAAATGACTTCATCCAGTCCTGGAGTTAATATATCACTTACATAGAAATGCCACCGAAATTTTTACCTGTAACCCAGTTGTGCCACTTAATTTCAGAGTCACTTGAGCACCGCAAGCATTTCTATCTGGATGTCACCCAGTAAACTACCCATCAAGCTCTTTCTTTTTGTTTTAACACTTCCTTTCCTCAACCAACTTTCTTTCCCATGATCCTAATCTTGATTGAAGACTACAATTAGTTTTCTGGGCCTACCATAACAAAGTACTGGCGAAATACTGGCTTACATATAAAAAATATATTCCTTAGAAAACAACAAAAACACTAATCTTACAGTTCTGGAGCCTACAATCCAAGATCAAGATGTCACTTTCCCTCCTTTCAACATATATCTCATTTAATTTATTTTTATTATTGTTGAAAATGAAGTTATTTTCATAGAATATATTCTGATTTTAGTTTCTCCGCCCTCATCTCCTCCCAGGTCCTTCCCACCTCCCCACCCTTCTCTTTCTTAAGAAAACAGACAGGCAAATGCATAAGACAAACAGGGATAAAATAAAATGAACAAACTAACAAAAAGAAAGAAAGAAAGAAAGAACACGAGAAACTCATAGAAAGACATAACCGTTCACACAAACAAAATCCATAAAAACACAGAATCAGAAACCACAATATATAAGCAAAATAAGGTGAAATAAATGTCTACATCAAGCAAAGGAGACAAAAAAACCCTTCCAAAATTCCATTGAATTTATTTTGTGTTAGCCATCTACTGCTGGGCATGGAGCCTGCTCTTAAGTGTGATTGAGACACCCTTGGAGAAACCTCATTTTCCTCTTTGAGTGGCTGTTAATTAGATAACTTCTTGGTTGGAGTTGGGAATTCCTATCTACCTTTCCATCTCAGTGTTAGGAACTCATCTGGTTTGGACCTGTGAATACTATCACAGTCTCTCTGAGTTCATATGTTTGTCAGTGTGGTTGTGTATGAAAGATACTGTTTCCTGGGGTGTCTTCTATCTTCTCTGACTCTCAAAATCTTTTCCACCTTCTTCATATTTGTTTCTTGAACTGTTTTTATTTGCTTCTAGATTGTTCTTATTGGTCACATGGTGCTTGTATTTCTTTGTGTTGGTATTCTAGTCTCTCATCTTTCCTCCTTTCCTCCGTTCCGCTCCTCTCCCAACCCCTCTCTCCAGGGACTCACTATATAGCCCTGGCTGGCTTTGAATTCACAGAGATCTCCCTGTCTCTGCCTTCTAAGTGCTTAGATTAAAGGTGTGCACTACACCAGGCTCCTGATCTCTTTTTATAAGAATAGTAGTCACACTGAATAACAAGTTATCTGTGCAATATTAGATTAGCTTACTGTAGTTAGATTTTTGAGAACCATATTTCCAAATTCTAAGTCATATATACAGCCAAATTCCAAGATACTGGAAATCAGAGTTTCTCCATATGAAATATGAAGTGATTCAGTTTGAGCTATACCATTGGATCAATAACTTCATCTTCAAATCAGAAATCACAGTTTTGTCTCAGAGTCACCTCAACTTTTAATGCATATTTTATTCCCCTAGTTACTAGGTGTTAGGTGCTCTAAATCCTTACATTTCAAAGATGTTCTTTCCTCATTGTTTAGCATTTCTATAGTCACTGCCACAACCTTAGCGATGCTCAACCTATGAGTCTCAACCCCTTTGGGTATCACATATCAGACATCCTACATATCAGATATTTACATTATGATTCATTACAGTAGCCAAATTACTTCAAAATTATGAAGTAGCAATGGAAATAATTTTACAGTTGGGATCACCACAACATGGGGAACTATATCAATGGTCCCAGCATTGGGAAGTTTGAGAACCACTGGCTTAGACTGTCATCCTCTCAGACAAGTCTCAAATACGTGCCTTTCATCTAGGATGCTCTCTTGTATCTCCAGATCCACATGTCCATTGAGCAAGGAGGATGTTTCCATTTGGAGATATTAAATGTTACATCATCCAGCCTGAATTAACTGTAGCTTCTTCTTTTTTTTTTTTTTTTTTTTTTTTTTTTTTTTTTTTTTTTTTTTTTTTTTTTTTTTTTTTTTTTTTTTTTTTTTTTTTTTTTTTTTTTTTTTTTTTTTTTTTTTTGGCCTTTTGGCTAAGATCAACTGTAGTATCTTTTCTTATCAGTTTAATATCTGATGCATCCTCTATCTGTAGCTTCTTCTAAAGCATATTCTTCCTTACCTATTAGCTTTCTCACTATAAGGACACAGTGGGTGGTCTCTAGACTAGAAATTTCAGGGGCTCATGAACTCTTCCTTTTCTGTTCAGTTCCATGCCTAATCAATTATTATGTCCACTTAATTCTGGCTTTGGATTATCTCCACAATTCTATTGTGTTTACTCTCAATCTCTACTGACTGAGTTGAGGGTCTATAGTTATTTTTACTCTTAGTTCTAACCATTTCCTTTTGCCTTTAAAGCCTTCTTAAGACTCAAAACAGGACAATCTCTCCTCTGCTTGAATACCTTCAATTAGTCATTAATTTGCTTCATGGTCTTGAGTTGCTGTATCTTTCTAGCTATGACTCTGGACAATTTCCTCCAGACACAGAACCAGTTGTAATCATAGATGGGCAGGGCTATTGGACAGGTGCATATGGCTCTGTTTCCATGCTAAGGTCTCAAGGAAAAATAGGATTATACCTGAGGTTGGTCACATGAATTCTGAAAAAGAAAATAAAACAAAATAACAAAACACAGATCATGATTCTATTTACTCTGTAATTTTCGGTCAAGTTTTTTAAGGTCATAAGAGCATTCCCATGGAGAACCCATGTTTATGAGAATAGATGGCATCCTACAGTGTGTCACTTAAACTATACCCTTGAAGCCCCTCTCATAGTTAATATTCTATTCATGAATATACTCAGCTTCTTCACACCATAGCTCATTGCATGTTACCTTCATTGCCTATATTTCCTTTCTCCTCTTCATTAAGCTGGAAAATTTCCAAGTAGCCCTCATGTGGCTTACGTCTTACCACTTTCTGAATGCTTTTCTCTGTCTTATCTCTGTCATGTCATTAGGATTACTGGTCTTTTCTTTGTGTTACCTTTGTATCTTGCTGATGATTTAACCATTGCAATCAGAACACTATATTATAAGTAATTTCTACATGCTTCATAGGTAAATAGGCCTTGAGACCCTTTATAACATCCTTTCTTTGTTAAAGATGTTGAATTGTAATAGGAGTTAAAACAAAATGTCATGGAAACCTAGGAGTCATGAGAAATTCTGATTCAGATGTGCAAAGAAAAATGTCACAAAGGACATGACATTTCGGTAGTTTTCCCATTTACTAGTACATGTTTATTTAGTGTTCCCTATGTGACAGGCACTGTTAAAGAGGATAGATAAGCATTTAAGTAGTGTACAAGCAAACACAGATCCTGAGAGTTCAGTGTATCGTGTGAAGACAAGTATTAAACTAAAACGAGAAAAAAAGTGACTAGTTAAAAAAAATATACTATAAAAGAAAAGTGCAGGGTGCTATGAAAATACTCCATTTAGTCTGAGCTGTTCAGATAAGTCCACACTGAGAAGATGTCCCGTAAGCCCAGAGCTGAATACAAGTAGAAGTAAGATAGAGAATAGGACAGCAAAATTATTTCAGGCAAAAAGGCCAGCACACAAAATACCCTGAAGAAGAAAAACCATTGGAGTAGTGCAAGAGAAAAGACACAGTCAGTCACTGTGGCTGTAATAGAGGAAAACAGCTGCTCAGGATAAGTAAGAATAAAGAAGTAGGCAGGGGCCACATCATCCAAGGTTACATCTTTTTGGATAGTTTGGACTGAATGGAACAGAAACCAAACTTAGTTTCTCACATCAGATGAATCTCAATGTCAGTAACACAGGGATAGTTCACGTGCAAGAGATCCAAGCCTCTGTCTTTCTAGTCTGTGATTCTGTAAGTGTGACACCCATCATTATCTTCTAAGATGGTTTCTTCATCTCTGGAAAGGAGAAGAGGGATGGCAAGGGCAAAACGAACATGTGCCAGATGGGTTTATCCCTTTCTATCAAGAAAGCAATGTTTTCTAGGAAATATTGTCCTATAGAGTTTTTATTATTATGTTGGAGACAACTGTGCTGAATGGCCACTTCAGCTATAATAATAACAATAATACTGTGAGGAGATTTTACTATCTACCCACCTTATTACTATTCCTAACAATATTCTGTTTTTCTATAAACTGGGGAAACATATTGGATATTAAAACTGCAGTTTCTGCCTCAGCAGTCATGGTAAAGGCTTGAAGTTTATTTTAGGAACAATGAGGATTCACTGAGAGGTTTGAACAGAATTCTTTTTATATTTAGTAATATCTCTCTAGGTGCTATGAAAAGCATAAATTATAACAACACAAAAACACTAAAAGTGGTAATCATAAGAATACAAGACGCTTGATAGTGACAGGAATGGAGATAAGTGGGGCAAATTTGGCATATATCTTAGGAGGAATATATACTTGGTGATAGATTGGATACAGAGAGCAAGAGAAGGGAAAGAATGAAAAATTGGTCAGAGTTCTGGCATGCACATTCAAATGTCACAATTAATTGATACTGAGAAGCACCAAGGAGGACAGTTTTTGAGAAAGTGATAAGTATGGTTAGAATGTATTAATTTGAATTGTTTTTGCAATATCCAAGAAGGAATGACTCATCTCTAATAATTTATGTTTGGAATCAATAACATCATTACTGGAATAGAAATCCAAATTTGGGAGCCATTTACTCTGGTGAAAGCTATGGAAGCCAATTGCATGTCCCAGAAAAGAGTTCAGAGTAGCAGGAGAAGAGGCCTGACTTTCAGGAATGTTTCACACTTATTTATTTAAAAGCCTGTTTTTAGAATGGCTTTCATGCTTTTACAAAAAGATACATACTAATTGTAAAGTAAAAATATGGAAAAATACAAGAATGGAAAATCTGTACTAACTAGGAATAAATGTTATTATACTTTAGTATCCTTATTCAAATTAAATCATGAAAATAATACCTTTTCTATCAATGAAGTTATTGTGATAACTTAATTCATTTAAAATGTATATTTCAGTCCCTGGTAGATAGCAAAATTTCACTAAATGAAAGCTGATTTATAAGTTTCAATCTGAGCACTAATTTTATATTCTGGATTAACAAATGGGTGCAAAGTTTTTTTAGTCAGACTACTATAAATATTTTTACAAATCTAATTTTTAAAGAGTTGTAATATTGCTATATTACTCTGGTGTCTAGCTCCTAGGTTCAAATAATCCTCCTTATTTAGTTTGCCAAGTAACTGTTACTATAAGAGCATCTCATTATAGTCATAGACAAAAGCATTTCTCATCTCTCAATAGAGGAGCTTCTATTGGGAGTAGATGCCGATTCACACAGGAACACATAATTGATTAATATGCAAAGAATAAAAAAAATGTGGAATGCTTAGCTTGAATGGTACATCTATATCACATACCCTCCTTCCAAGGCTCAGGGACTGTAGAAGAGGGAGCTAAAAGACTAAGACAGAAGTGATGAATACAAGGAAAAAACATTTTCTAGACACAGCATGTCAGATGCATTTATGTTCTCAAAGTGGTTATGACAGTATGCACAACTCTCATGTGACCTCAATCCAGATCAAACCCCAATATGGAGAGGGATGTGGACATGAAGCCCTATCCCTAGACAAGTAGCTAGCTATAGGCATTTGATAGCTTCTAGGAGAAAGAATTTATTTTTATTTTTATTGAAAATAAAATTAGTTTCATCCAAGATATTCGGATCACAGTTTCCCTATCTCATTTCTTCCCAGATCCTTTTCTCCCTGCCACCATTACCCATACCTTTCTTCTCCATCTCTTAAGAAAACAGACACATAAAAAAGACAAACATGGATAAAAAAAAACAAAAAAAAAGAGCACAAAGAGCACAAGACACTCTCTCTCTCTCTCTCTCTCTCTCTCTCTCTCTCTCTCTCTCTCTCTCTCTCTCTCTCTTATGGAGCCCAGAGATTAATGTCAAGTGTCTTCCTCAATTGTTCTCCACTTATTTTTTTCAGACAAGATCTTTCATTGAACCTAAAGCTTGCTAACTCAGCTAGATTGGCTGACCCCCCCTTCTCTGCCTACCCAGCACCAAGATTAGAAACATGCATCTCTCTCACATGGCTTTTTATGTAGGTTCTTGGGGATTAAACTCAGGTCTGAATGCTTGTGTGGAAAGCACGTACAGCTATCTCGCCTGTTCCTCACCTGAGAGGTGGTGGGGGTAAGACTACAAGATAGATCTGCTTACTAAGAAGACCCCCCATATAAAATAGAAAGTAATGTTCATTTAAAAAATGCTATGGTAACAGTGAAGAAACAGAAGAAAGAGAAAAAACAAAGTAAGAGTTTGTAACATTTCAATAACCAAATGCATATAAAAGTAATTAAATGATTGACCAAGAATCCAAGAGTCTATTTTTTGTGTTTGTTATATGCTTTTCATGTAATTAAAAATGCTCTTTTCTCATATAATATATCCTGATTATGGTTTTCCTTTCTTTTACCCCTCCTAGTTCTTCCCCACCTCCCCTCTCCTCCAGATCTAATCCCTTTCTGTCTCTCATGAGAAAACAGACTTCTAAGAGGCAATAACCAAGCATGACAAAAAAAATGTAATAAGATGAAGCAAAAACTACTATATCCAAGTTGGACATGGCAACCCAACAGGAGGGAAAGAGTCCTAAAAGCAGGCACAAGAGTCAGAGACCCACTTGTTCTCAGAGTCAGGAGTCCTATAAAAATACTAAGCTAATAGCTATAATATATACACAGAGGACCTAGTGCAGATCAATGTCGGCCTTGTGGATTCACTCTCTGTGAGCTTATACATGCACCTTGCTTAGTTCATTAAGAGGGCCTAGTTCTCCTGGTGTCTGCCATTCCTTCTGGGTCTTAGTCTTTTTGCCTTTCCTTCTGGGTCTTAGTCTTTTTGCCTTGTTCTCCTTGTGTTCATCAACAGTCTATTTTAAAAATATTAATAACTTCTAAGAAAGGGTAAAAATAGGCATAAATGACATAAATTCAAGACTTAGTGAAGTTTAGCAAAGAAGGGGAGTGACAATGAAAATAGTATGGCAGTCTTGCAGATAGAAAAATCAACTAATTAAATCAAAAGAAATTATTATCAATAAAATTAGTGGACAAATATCAGGAATTGGAGACAAGGTTGAGAGTCTTCTACATTTACAAAAAAATCATAACCATGATCTTTATGGCATTTGGGGTATAATTAATACAAAAATGAATCTTTGGTGTATCATGCAAAACAGAGTTGTAGAGTAATAGCGTAGAAAATTTATCCAATGAGATTATTGAAGACAATTTTCCAACTCTATGGAAATATATGGGCATCTAGGAACAGGAGAAATTTAGAATCCAATAGAGATGACCAAGAAAGAACATCTTTAAGTCATAATTAAAATGCAAACAAAACAATATTAAAGCCTATAAGAGAAAGTAACAAATTGCAAATATTACTCCTTCATAACAGATTTTTTCTGAAGAAATTCTAAAACTCAGGAGAGAATGTATTATTATAATCTAACTCTTGAAAAAATATCAACAAAATTATCAGTTATTCTTGAAAATTGATGGAGAAATGAGGACCTTCCAAGATGATCAAAATATTAAAATACTCCAAGACCATTAATTCAGCACTGCAGAAGAAAAATAAGTCATACACAGACAAGAGGAAAAACAAAATTCACAATCATAAGCACTTGAAAAAAATAAATCTCACAATAAAACAAATAACTGAGAATTAGGAAAGAATAAAATATTTTCAACTCTGTAAGCCAGCACAAATAAAGGAGAAAGAAATAACAAACCTAAATTATCAAGGAAGCAAAACACCAAAATTATAGAAATGCATATATACCTCTCAATAATATAGTATCCAATTAAATCAAGTATATTGACTGATTGGGTTAAAACCAAGATCCAAGTGATTGTAAGAAATACACCTTATTGGCAAGGATGGAAAAGGAGATTTCACACAAATAGAAAATGTTTTCTAAAACTTATAATTCTATAAATTGTGAGATTCAACAAAGCCAAACTCAGAAGGTATAAATGATTAAAACATATCAATAATAAGTAATTAAATGGAAGTAGTCTAAAACATGTATTGAAAGGGAACCCAGGATGAGACAGATTCAATGCTTAATTCTACCCTTCAAAAAAAAATCACTTAACACCACTGGTTCTGAAACTACTCCACAAAATAAAGAATGCTTTCAAACTCACTCATTCTTTACATAGAAAGAACACAATTAAACATGAAAACTGCAGATCAATTGCCTTGATGAACGTGGGGATAATAGTACTCAATAAAGTGTTTGCAAACCTAATTTAACAATAGACTAAAAAGACCACACATCATAATCAAGTAAGTTTCATTGTGGAGATGCAAGTAAGTTTTAATATACACAAATCAACAATATAAATGGAATCAAGATTACTAGAAGCATCATACCTCAACATAATGGTTAGGTGAAATAGATCTATATGCAGCATACATTTAATAGGAAAAAACTGAAAGTACTTGCCTTTTCATTAGGAATGGGACAAAGTTGTCTACTAATTGCAGACAATTGTATCCTATATTAAAAGACCCTAGAGACTCTGTTGGAAAACTTAGATCAGATAAACAGTTTTAGCAAAGTAGGAAGATATAAAATGAATATATAATAATGAGTAGATTTTTCTATATGCTTTGGATGAACTCATCAAGAAAGAAACCAACAATACAACACCATTTACAATAGTGTCATAAAGTAAAATACCTAAGTATGTACCATCTGAAGAAGACAGTGCCCAAAGCTTATGCTTGCATCAAAAAATGATCTAAATAAACAACTCAGTGAAATTAAAGACCAAGAAAAATTTAAGGGATGAAGAGATGGCTCAGGGATTAAGAGCACTGGCTGCTCTACTAGAGGTCCTGAGTTTAATTCCCAGGAACCACCTGGTGGTTCACAAACATCTACAATGAAATCTGGTGCCCTCTTCTGGCATGCAGACATTTATGCAAGTAGAATACTATACTTCATAAATAAATCTTAAAAAAAAAGAAAGTTTAAGACATTGAAGAAAGAAATTAAAGACACTAAGAAATGGAAAGAACTTGTTTGCTTACATATTAACAAGAATTACTGTTGCCATAATAATGTAAGTGATCTGTACATTTAATAGAATTCCATCAAAAGTCCATGAAATTATTTTCAGGTATAGAAAAACAATCCTAAAATTTATACTAAATTACATATATAACACATGCATGTGTACACACACACACACACACACACACACACACACA
>PVIH01025619.1:0-13881 GCA_004025045.1 Sigmodon hispidus
AAAATAAAAAAAAAAAAAAAAAAAAAAAAAAAAAAAAAAAAAAAAAAAAAAAAAAAAAAAAAAAAGAATAAATTCCTTGTGCAGCCTTGTTTGGCCTGAAATTTACGGCATAGATCAGGCTGGTTTTGAACTTGTGGTGGCCCTTTTGCTTCTAACTTCTAATTCCGATAAACTGATATTCACTATATGACTACTACAATTGATCCCAGGTAAATGTTTAAACAATGACAAAATACATCTGTTATTATACTAACCTTAAAAAAATGACCTTTGACTAAAATATGTAACAAGACACATAACCAGAGCTATAGAGAAAAAAAAGACTAATAAATTTAAATAGATGCAAAGATTAATTTATTTACTAAAACATAAGTAAAATTTCTTTGACAAATATGACTAAGGACCCATATCTTTAATATGTAAAGAGAATTATAGATTAAAATTAAACAGATAAAACAAGGAAAAATAAGAAAGTGATAAGAGCTGATTGTGGAAAAAGCTGGACAAACTGTTTAAGGAAGGGTATCTGATCTCCTTTATAATCCAATATATGTAAATTTCTGCAACTATTCTTAATCAGATTGTTATAAATAATGCAAAAAGGGCTTAAAATGGCCACTTCATATATATATTTTTGATGAACATGAGAGCATCAACATCTTTCTTCCTTGTTTGTAGGTCACTAGTTGACATGAACCTAGAAATTTATATTTAGTTTTGTTTTGTTTTCTGTTACCTAGAAGTAGATTGAATCAGAACTTTTAATTACTATTTCCAGAGCACAACCATTGATATGAAACACACAGTTGTTATTCTCACTATCACTAATTTTTACTGAACAAAACTTCATAAAAGAACAAAGCCTGACTGTTCTTGTTAATGATTTTATTTGTGGGAAGAAATCAGTAACTCAGGATTAGCAGAAGAAGGTATTACCTCTGCTCAACAAGAAATTCTCACAAGTCAAAAAATATAAAAATTCTAAACCCACATATTGTGTGGGCCACAATTTCTACCAGAGAGAAAATTCTTTTCTAGTATTAAACCTAAAATTAAAAATTCATTTTTAAGCATGTATACTGAATCATGGTTTATGTTAAAGGACTAAAATATGTTCTTGCCTGGATTAAAATTATTAATAAATACAGTTCATAGGAAAAAGGCAACTTAGTATAATGCAGGGATCTACAGACTTCAAGCTATCTAAAATCTAAGTGAGTACTGTATAAACAATACAGACTTGAGAAAATATCACTAAATCCTCAGTAAATCATAAACTCCAATAGTGAGCTCAGAGATCTATGCTGTATAAATAGCCAAGCCATTTTGATACAATTGACTGGTGAAATACACTTGAAGCAATAGCATCAGTAAAAACTAAGAGGCTAGAAGTGAGAGCCAAGGTCTTCCCTTTGCAGCAGAGTTGACTTGGCAAAGTCAGTTTCCTCATTTGAGAAGAAGCAACAGCACCTACATCAGATTTTGTGACAATCAAAACTGCAATAATAAAATAAATAACTGGCCACAAATAACAAAAAAGTGTTTTAGAATAAGTAACCAAACAAGTAAAAGACCTATATGATAAGAACTTTAAGACTTTGATGAAAGAAATTGAAGAAGATATCAGAAAATGGGAAGATCTCTCATGCTCTTGGGAGATAAACATAGTAAAAATGGCAATCTTACCAAAAGCAATCTACACATTCAATGCATTCCCCATAAAATTCCCAACACAATTCTTCATAGATCTTGAAAAAAGAATATTCAGCTTCATATGAAAAAAACAAAAACACAGGATTAGCAAAACAATTCTGTATGATAGAGGAACTTCTGGAGTCATCACTATCCCTGACTTCAAGGTCTACTATAGAATTACAGTAATAAAAACAGCTTGATATTGGTATAAAAACAGACACATGAATCAATGCAATCAAACTGAAGACCCTGACATTAATCCACACAATTATAAACACCTGATTTTGATAAAGAAGCCAAAAATATACAATGATGAAATCTTCAACAAATGGTGCTGGCATAACTGGATGGTGGTATGGAGAAGAATGCAAATAAATCCATATCAATCACCCTGCGCAAAACTCATATCCAAGAGTATCTTAAGACCTCAGTACAAATCTAGTTATGCTGAACCTCACAGAAAAGAAAATGGGAAATAGCCTTAAATGCATTGGCATAGGAAACAACTTTCTATGCCAGTAACACAAACACTGAGAGCAACAATTAATAAATGAGACCTCCTAAAACTAAGAAGCTTCTGTAAGGCAAAGAACATGGTCAATAAAACAAAACAAATCCTGCAGAATGAGAAAAGATCTTCACCAACCTTACATCTGACAGTGGGTTGATCTCTAAAATATGTAAAGGACTCAAGAAACTAGACATCAAAATACCAAATAATTTAAAAAATGGAGTATAGTTCTAAACAAAGAATTCTCAACAGAAGAATCTCAAATGGCCACTTAAATAATTGCTCAACATCCTTAGCCATCAGACAAATAGAAAATGCAAATAAAAACAACTCTGATGGTAATCTTACACTTGCCAGAATTGCTAAGATCAAAAACACTGATGACAGTCTATGCTGAAGGAGGTGTGGAATAAGGGGAAAACTCCTCCATTGCTGGTGGGAGCATAAACTTACATAGCCATTCTGAAATTCAGTATGGCAGTTTCTCAGAAAACTGGAAATCAGTTTACCTCATGATCCAGCAATATCCCTATTGGGAATACACCCAAAGGATGTACATTCATACCACAGGACATTTGCTTAACTATGTTCATAGCAGCATTATTCATAATAGTCAGAACTGAAAACAACCTAAATGCCCCTCAACCAAAGAATGGATAAAAAAAAAATGTGGTACATTTACACAATGGAGCACTGCTCAGCAGAAAAAAAAATCTTGAAATTTGCAGACAAATAAATGGAACTATAAAAAACCATCTTGAGTAAAGTAACCCAGACCCAGAAAGACATCCTAGGCTACAATCCACAACCTCAGAGAAGCTGGATAACATGGAGGACCCTAAGAGAGGCATTTATGGATACCCCCTGGGAAGGCCAAATAGATAAGATTTGATCTTGAGTAAATTGGGAGCATGGGTGGAAGGGGGAGTAAGGGGATGTTAAAGGAGAACATGAGAGATGGGATGCTAGAGTCAGAAAGGGAAGGACAGAGAGGGAGAGCAACAAAATCAATATCTTAGTAGAGGTCGCCATTTGAGGGAGAAACCTGATACCTGGAAAATTCCCAGGAACTTACAAGGATAACCCCAGCTAAAATTTCAAGTAATAGTAGACAGGGTATGAACTGGCTTTTCCCTGTAATCAAATTGATGACCACCCTAATTGTTATCAGAAAACCTTTATCCAGCAATTGATAGAAGCAGATGCAGAGATCCACAGCCAAGCACTGGGTTGAACTCCAAGTCCAGACGAAGAGGAGGAGGAGAAATTATATGAGCCAAGGGGGTGAAAATCATGGTGGGGAAACCCACGGAGACAGCTGACCCCAGCTACTGAGGCATAACTGACTCTGGATTGACAGCTCGGGAACTTGCATGGGCCTGAACTGAGTCCTCTGAATGTGGATGGCAGTTGTGTGACTTGGGCAGTTTGTGGGGCTTCTGGCAGTGGGACCAGTATTTATCCCTAGTGCATGAACTAGCTTCTTGGAGCTCATTCCCTCTAGAGTGATAACTTGTTCAGCCTTGAGCGGGAGGAGGAAAAGGAAGGGGAACTGTGGTTGGAATGTAAAATTAAAAAAGAAAAGAAAAGAAAATCTAAGCGGGTCTCTTCTAAACAATGCAGACTTGAGACATTATGACTAAATTCTCAGTAAATCAAAAACTCCATGGTGAGCTCAGAGATCGATGTTGTAAAAATACACAGTCCACTTTGATACAAATGATTGGTGAAATATACTTGAAGCACACAGCATCAGTCAAAACTAGAAGGCCAGAGGTAAGAATCCAAGCTCTTCTCGTTGTACCAAAGCGGACTTGGCAAAGTCACAGCTTCCTCATTTGAGAAGTCAGGAAGCAACAGTACCTACTTCAAACTTTGTGACAATCACAGATGCAATAATAGAATAAATAATTAACTTCAAACTAAAATGAGACATACTGCATAAAATATGTAGTGTGGAGCCCTAGTGCCTGAGTGGTCCATAGATGTAGTCATTTTTATGTCTCACTCATTTTAAAATACAAGGCACCAAGGCAAGTGTCATGTCACAGAATCCTAATCCTAATACTCAAGGGACTAAACTAGAATGATCATGACTTCTAGGCTAGTCTGGGCTACTTAGTGAATTACTGTCTCAAACACAAACAAAAACTAGTATTGTTTATGCCAAAATAAAACATGCATACACATTGTATCTCTTGAGCGAATAATTAGCCATCTCTGAGGGTTAACAATGGGAAACAGAGGTAATTTCTTTTAACCTTTAAGACACCAGATGTATTTGTTCTTTTCAAGCAAAAAAAAAAAAAAAAAAAAAAAAAAAAAAAAAAAAAAAAAAAAAAAAAAAAAAAAAAAAAAAAAAAAAAAAAAAAAAAAAAAAAAAAAAAAAAAAAAAAAAAAAAAAGAAGTCTATGAATCTAAATGCCACCTGAAGAAGGTGATGAAGCAGTCCCCAAAATATGTAACTTTGACTTTTATTTCTGGTATCGTTGTGAAGAAATCTGCATACCCAGGCGAAGTTGTAAATAGTGAAATACCAAGAAGAATCTCCTAAATGAAGCAAATAAATGCAGCTGAAAACATGCCAAACATTAAGCAAAACCAAACAAAGATCATCTCAGTAGGAATTCTCAACAAAAACCCAGACAATCTACTTACAGAAGAAAAGGGAATGGAATGGAGTTCCCTAAAAATATAACAAAGAGGAAAATGAATCCTGTGAAACAGTACTAAAATATCAGAGGGCATTGCCTATGAAGTATTAGCCATGGTAGGAAGAGACGACGTAGACCAGAGGATTTTCCTGCAGTGATAACATATCAGTGTCCCATCTTTTATTTTGGTGAGGGAAGGAGAAACACTAAGTCATTAGAAAAGTGAATTCAAAAACTGAATATCTGAACATAAATAGTCTTTATAATTAGGCATAGAAATCCAGGAGATGCCAGTCAGTTTAAAAAAGCAATCAATATACAATATAAACATCCAGAAGAGAAAAAAAAAGACCATCATCAACAATGCTAGACTGTGTAAAATTGCAGAGACAAGTGTTTAGTGTTACTATGGATGATCAAAGGAAAAGAGGCCAGGTCCCAGATGATGCGGTGACTAAGGGGTGGTGGTGTAATTATTCTTGAGAATGTGTGATTTGAAGGGCCAGAGAAAATATAGAATATAAAGCATTATACATTTTTGTTTCCTCTTTCTTTCCAACCTGTTTCCTGTCCTGTGACAAAGCAGACAGCTGCTTCCATAACATTTCCACTTTGTCATTTCTGCTAAGCACATCATGACTTCACATGATTAATTTAGGAATTGAGAGAGTACAACAAGTGACTGCCTTATTTTCTTTCCAAATTATGGATAAAAGCCCAGAGCTTCCCAAATCTTTCCTACAGAGAACAAAATGGTCAGTGTTGTAACTTGTGCGGTCCCAAGTGGCCTGAGTCAGTGCTGCTGTGTCACAGCAGAAAACAGCTGTGGAAATAAAAGAAACATAACAGCTGGGGGAGACTGGACCAGCAGCAGGGCAAGATTTGCTCAGGAAACTGATTGCCAGCCTGTGGATAACACATAGAGCTTAGGTGAATAGTACTAAATGTCAGTGAGGCTGGGGATAAGGCAGACACTGGTTTAGACACTGAGAACATGGGAACCCCACAATTTGGTAGATTGGCACCCAGAGGTTTCTCCCAACAGGGTCCTTTATGGCTAAGCTTCCTTCTCATATACTCTACGTCATGAACTAGTTCCAATCCCAAATTTACAAACCAGTTATGTCCCCTGAGGAAGGTAGAAACAGAGTAGAGGAGTAGAGTCCACTTGAAGTGACCAGGTTACTACAAGAAAATTTGGGGAGGGGGCAAAACCTACTCACTTGGCCTGATAAGTAGCTATAACAAAAATTATCAAAAGGCAACAATAAATTTCCTTTTAATTATTCACAGAGAAACTAATGGAATTTGAAAATAATAAACATGGATATAATATATAAAAACTATTTGATAATGTTTGATACTTCATGGGTAATGCGATTATTTAAAGTAATATATTGTGGATAAGATGGAAATACACATTGCTATCTCTAGTCCCAAAATGTGTTAGAATTATCTAGAAAAATAATGGCTCAGTAAAAATCATTCACAAGTTAGAGGCAAGTTCAGAAAAGTTTAAAAAGTTTGAGCTCACATAGGTATTAAATGTGACAGATCAATGATAAATCAGTCTCTCTCTCTCTCTCTCTCTCTCTCTCTCTCTCTCTCTCTCTCTCTCTCTCTCTCATATACTATTTTCTGTCCTCAAAGGCTGAAAGAAAATTAAGGAAAGAAATCACTAGAAAGAAATTAATTTACATGCTGATAGAAAGCACTATATTCTAAGTACCTAGGAATCCTTTATTTGATCTATTAATAAACATTTAAAGCTGTCAATTATCTTATTCAGTATAATTAAAGCCTATTTCTATAAACTCTTAGAATGCTTATATCTACATTCCAAAAGAATCACGTTATAAAGTAGGTGAATATGCAAACATTCTGTATCATTGTCAAACTTTTAGAAAACACGCCTCTATTTTGTTCAAGTTTTTCATTATTTGGAGTTAATATGATTGTTGCATGAATACTAATTGATTTTATAATAAAAACCCAGAGCCAGATATTAAGGAAAAGCTGAAAGATTAGAGAGAAGAGGAACAAGCCACAGCCACTTCTCACCTAGTCAACTCTCCAGAAAAGGGGTAGATCTTGTCTCCATGACTCCTCAGACTGAATATGGAAGCAAAGGCAAGCACAGGACAAAACGGAAGGAGGAAACCTCATGTCTCCTTCGGCCTTTTATTCCTTTCTCTGCCCAGCCATATCACTTCCTGTCTCAACCTTCCTAGTACTGGGATTAAAGATGTGTGTGCTTCCCAAGTACTAGGAACAGAGGCATGGGATCTCAAATGCTGGGATTAAAGATGTGTGCCACAACTGCCTGGCTCTATTTCTCTCCTGGCCTGGGTCAATCTCATGTAGCTTAGTGTGACCTTAAAATTCACAGAGATACAAACTGATCTCTGCCTCTGCCTCTCTGGTGCTAGGATTAGAGACCACTGCTTGACCCTTAACTCTGTGGCTTGCCCTTCCCTCTGATCATCAGGCAAGCTTTATTTGATATACAATATATCACCACATGGGATGTAGGAGGTAACTTGAAGATGTACAGTTTTTATATAAAGCAAAAAGGAAAGAAAAAGTATTAGCTTTAATAGCCAATAGCAACACTGAATTATTTTTCTTTCTTTCTTCTTTTTTTCTTTTCTGAGGTAGGGTTTCTCTGTGTGGCCTTGGTTCTCCTGGAACTCACTATGTAGACCAGGCTGGCCTCAAACTCAAAGGGGTCCTCTTGGCTCTGCCTTCCAAGTGCTGGGATTAAAGGTGGTGTGTCACCACCACTGAGCTGCAACACTGAATTCTTATGATCATGCATCTGCAAGCAGGTTAACAATCCTAGCTAAATCAAGGAATCTTTAAGATGTCAAAATAAGAGTTTTTCATATGTTCTCTATCTTAGTTACTTATCTATTACTGAAATATAATGCCATGATCAAAACAGCTTATAAAGGAAAGTATTTAATTTGGACTTGAGGTATGAGAGGGTTATAGTCCACAATGGTGGATCAAAGGAAGAGTTGTGAGGTCACATCTTAATTCACAACCACAAAGCAAAGAGAAAAACCCTGGGGATGACATTGAATCTTCTGAAATCTTAAAGTCCACTCCAGTGACACACTTCTTCCAACAAGGAACCTCCTAATTCTTCCCAACCAGTTCCACTAATTAGGGGGTAAGCATTAAGAAATATGAGCTTATAGGAGTCCATTAAGAAATACGAGTTTATAGGGGCATTTTCATTCCAACCACTTCGTAGCTGCCTTAGACTTGGCCAAATCATAATGCAAAATGTATTTAGTTCAGCTGCCAAAGCCTCCAAAGTTTTCACAGTCTCAATCCAGTTTAAATGTAGAAAGTCTCTTCAGAGACACAAGGCATTTTCTTAATTTTAGCCCCCAATACAATTTTTTAAAAAATTTATGCTTCCAATACACAATGTTGCAGCATATATATTACCATTCCAAAAGGGAGTAATGAAGATATTGTGAAGAAATATTGGGCCAAAACAAGACAGAAACCCAGAAGGAAAAATTCCAAATCCTGTAGCTCCATATCTAATGTCAAAGAGCATAAATGACACCACCCTTCTGGCTTTGCTGCTTGCAACATACTTCTATCCCTTGCATTGGCTCCACCCCTCCTGTTCTCCAGCTTATTTGGACAGGTGTTTTATGGCCCTGGCATCTCCAATGTCTGGGGACCTCCAAAACAGCCTAGGTATCATTTTCACAGCTTCACACAATAGCCTCTCTGGGCCTCCACTTAGGAAGTTCTCTACCACAAGCCTAGCCTCAGTGGCTTACCTTAGCACTAAAGGATGATTGCACAATCCCTTTACGACTGCATCCTTTATGATTCTAAACTAGTACCATATGGAAAACACTTTCAAGTTCATGCCCACTTGGGATGGAGCCTAGTCCCACTGAATCACAGTTACAATTTTCCTTTTGTGTTCCTTTTTAAGAGCAGAAAATTCCCAAGATCTTTCCTTTTTTACAAACTGGATAATTTGCTGGATGGGATCTTCCCCTTAGAACACCCCTTCCTTTATTCCATTTCAGAATAGGCCTTTCTTTTGTCTTCTCACATCTTTCAGCACAAGTCTAGGTACCAACATTAAACTTCCTGGTGCTCTTTTCACTTCAAACCCTATATTTCATATCTCTTTTGCCCTTCTTGCTCTTTTTCTTTGCAGATCCTCATAAGACTGTTTATTAAAACTCATACAGCAGAGTCAATATTAGGTTGTTTTGAAATCTCCACCAAGGAAATTAATCCAAAGCTTTCTAATTAGCAAATTATTAGACATAAAACAGCAATATTCTTTGCCAAAATATCACAAGAATAGTCTCTTTGCCCAGTTGCCAATATTGCTCCTTATTGAAATTTCTTTACATGATCCCAGCCAACATGGTTCTCAGTACTATTGTCTTCCAAGGTCCTACAAGGGTGACCCATTAAGCTTCACTTATAGCATTTAATTGTCTCCTAGTCAAAGGTTCCAAGTCTTCATTCCTCCCAAGCAATAGTATGATCAAACCAGTCACAATATACTACTCTTAGTACCAATTTTTGTCTTAGTTGCATTTCTGTTGCTCTGATAAAACAGAATTACAAAAGCAACTTACAAAAGAAAGTTTTAATTGGGCTTTTGGTTTCAGAGGATTAGAACCCGTGAAGTCAGAGGACAGGAACAACTGAAATCTCACATACTAATCCACAATCATGAGGCAGAGATAGAGGGATTAGGAATGGTATGAGTCTCTTGAAACTTCTAAGTCCACCCCCAGTAATACACATTCTCTAACAAGGCTATACAGTCTAGTCCTTCTCAAACAGTTCCATCAAACTTGGAACCAAGTATTCCAACATAGGACCTTATGGGGCCACTTCCATTCTTATCACCACATCATCTGTCTTCCTCTTCCCCATGTTTACTCTAGTAATTCAAGATCCTTCCACATTCCTATATTCAAAACCAGACTCTATGTCAGCTTGGCACTTCAACTAATTACTTCATGTTCCAGTTAATTCTATGACAACATTCTGTTCCATTTGCCTGATTAGCTTAATATCGACTTTGAGACCTTAACTCATAACTGTCTATTCAAATTCTTCATCTATTTAAAGGCCAGCAAAGGGAGACTTTAACAATAAAAAGGAAGTATACTATACGGCAACTCAAATCTACATTAAAAAATAAATGGCATGCAGAACCAGGGCTATGTATTGGCCCTCCCCAGTGTCTACCCCATTTATGATGTGCCAGATCATGTGAAAGGATTTGTCCTGCAGACCCAAAGCTGCAGGATCTCCTCAATAGCAGGATAACCAAGAAGAGTCCCAGTGAAGACCCAGCATCTATAGTGTAGTAGAAACCAGAGGCCTCAAACCAGATCTATGACTTTTTGCAATGAATACTTGCACGTAAAGATAAAATAGATAAGATGATTTAGTAGGTGACTCACTGTGGCACACTACAGCTTCTATGAAAAGATTGATTTTTTCCCTTCTTTCCTTTTTCTTTTAAATTTTATTTTATTTGGGGGGTGGCAAGGGCAGAGGCTGAATATAAAGAGATGAGGAAATTAATGGTATGGAGACAGATGCATGATGTGAAAGACACAAGGAGCAATTTTTATTTCAGAAAAATGTTCAAACATCAAATTTTGATAGTTACTACCAAACTGTCCTTTATAAGGAAACAAGGGATTGTTAATTTAGAAGAAGTATTGTAAAAATCTGACAGATTTTCCTTTGATTTGGAGGTGGAAAGTTAAGATTTTCCATGAGACTTCCTACAACATGATACACTTGTCAAATTGCTTTCTAAATAATCATGGCCACAGAATGATTCTGTTCTCAGCTTTGATTAGAGAAGCTTCTTCTACATAGTCATTAGTGGCTTCAGATACTAATAACTAATCAAAAGACAAAGAGTAAATGACTGTTGAATGCTCATTCATAAGTGATACTTATAACTTCAGGAAACATTGCAGGAAAAAAGAATGTAAAGTGGGAAGAGAGGGTAGGGAAAGATGTGGAATGCTGACTTCTATGCATCACATGACTATTGAACCCTTGAAATCTCAGGAACTATGATTACCTGCACAAGATCTCTCTGAGATTTGTCCCACCAAAACCTTGTCAGAGAAGGTTAATATAGATAAAAATTGTAGAGGCAGAGATATTTGTTGGTTTGTAATTATTGATAAAGTGTTCATATTCCTATGAACCAACTCAGTCAAGCTCTTGTAAACAATTTTAATGAAACTCACTGAGTTACACAGGGAGAATGCATTCTCTCTCTCTCTCTCTCTCTCTCTCTCTCTCTCTCTCTCTCTCTCACACACACACACACACACACACACATACATACAAGGGGGAGGGTAGAAGGAGAGCTAATTAAGAAAAGGGGTAAGCCTGAGTAGGAGGGGCCAAAGAGAAAATTGCCAGGTATATGCGTGAATATGGTCAAAATATATTTATGTACAAGTGTAAAAATGCCACAATCAAATCCATTATATATAATTAATATATGCTAATAAGAACATTAAAATGTGTGACTATAAAAATAAAGGGCATAAGTGAAGCTAATTAGTGGTAAATGTGAAGATGGTATAAATGTATTTTATTTACAACTCTTTTTTCTCCCCAAAATTTCAAAGCAACTTCATAAAGCAATCATTATGAATCTGTCCTGATATGTTTATAATATATAACTATGTGATTCATAAAAAAGCAATATAAGAGGGGATAAGGTCAAGCCAAATGAGAGGGAAGTTTCTAATTGTACTGAAATTATGTTAATATTAACCCAAGCTATGTTAAGTTAAAACATTAATTTTAATGCTCACACTACCTACTAAGAAAATAGCTAAAATAAATCAATTTTATTGTTTTTGAAAAATTAAAAGAAACACTAAGTTATAAATGGTTATGTAGAAAATATTTTTTTACAGAGAAAACAGTAATAGAAAAACAGAGGAATAAATGACATACATGGGTAACAAATATAGTCACATGGGAGATATAACATCTACCTACCGGTTATTGCAGTTAAGTGTAAGTGAAGTCAGCAGTCCAAATAAAAAGTAGAGATTGGCAGAATGAATAAAATCAGAAGTATAAGGAGCTGACTTGGTAGGCTTATGGTTGCTATGACTGAAGTATCAATAGTATGGTTTTATTATCTGTTATGGGCTCCATGGCTACAAGATAACATGATAAATGTGTAGAAGAGTCACATAATGAAGAAATCAAGCACATGGATCCATTGCTTTATAATAATCCATCCTCGTGATAACTAATCCAGTCCTATGAGAGCAAGACTACTTTCTTCCAGGACACCATTGCCTTCTAATGGCTATACCTATAAAAGATCCACCACTTCTTAATACTGTTACATTGGGGGCAAACTTCTGGCATGTGAACCTTTGGGGGGACAAATCACATTTAAATCACAACAGTAGAGATTTTATTCAAAACATGTCCGTGGCAGTTACAGCCATATTGCCCTAGTCCTATAGGGAAAAGAATATAAGAAGCATAAATGAACTTTATGTGCAGAAGGTCAGGTAAGCTGGGGTATTGCACAGATTAGCTTTTACTGTCAACTTAACACAAACTAGAGTCATCTGGAAAGTCACCAACAACTAGGGAGCTTGCATGGGACCAGCCTAGGCCCTCTCTATATATGTGACAATTGTGTAGCTTCATCTACTTGTGGGACTCCTAACAGTGAGAGCAGGGGCTGTTCCTAAAACTTTGGCTGGTACTTAGGAACCTGTTCCTCATTATTAGGTTACCTTGGCCAGCCTTAATACAAGGAAGGTGCTTAGCCTTACAGCAACTTGATATTCCATGCTTTGTTGATATCCTAACAGGCCTTTCTGAACAGAGACAGAGAAGGGGTGGATTAGGTGGAAGGAAGGGGAGGGCACTGAATGGGAGTAGAGGAAGGGACAAGCATGGGTAGGATGTAAAATAAGCAAGTAAATTAAAATAAAAAGGAAAGAAACCAAGAATAAACAAGCAAATAAATTATTGAGAATCTTAATCAAATGTCTACATTCAGTTAATTTTTAGAATGTTTGTATATAAATCTTCCTCATGAAAGAATAATAAAGAACAAATAATCATTGAGTTACAGGCATGTAGAAAGTATCTTCTACATTTAAATTTTAAAAAATGTAGTATTTTATGCTCATTTATTCCAAGTATTTGGTCAGAGGCCAATGGTGTTTTAGTGGCATATGACATATCGTTGTTTGAAACTAACCTTTTATTAAATTCAAAAGTATGACATTGTTAATTTTTAGAAATGATGTCAATGAAAAAGAGGTATAATGTTCTATAGAACTGTGACTATATATTTTTTATAAGTTTCAGGTCCTATGCTTTAGAAAAAGGAAATTTTGTTTATATATATATACATATATATATATATATTAACTTTTAAATACTCCTTAAAATATTTTGTTAGCTCTTGGTGAACACATGAGTAAAAAGAAACAGAAACTCAGTTTTAACTCATTACTCACTAAAAAACACTCCACTTACCAAAACATCTGTCTTGAAACAAAACTATTGGAGATCATTGTAAGATATGCTACCCTAGTAAATGTTCTTTTTATAAACCTAAGAAATGCCCAATCAGTGACCATACTTGGTTTGTCTTTTGCATCTGAAGGACATGACCAGGCTATAATGGAAACATAAGGCATTATATAAGACTGATGTCAGCAAAAAGTGTATCTGCCTCTAGCCATAAAAATGAAGGCTAAAATATAAAAATTATAAGTCCATTCATACCAGAAAATGCCTTCATATCAAACTGTATCATTTATTTAAAGTAATAACTTTAGAACTACCATACAGCATAGTTGTGTGGAAGTATACCCCTTCTTTAAACCACACTTGGAGTCTGGGTTATCTGTGACACATGGTGTCCTACATCTTCTTCACAAATGTACCAGAATCACACCATGCATATTTTGTGTCTCTGAAAGTTGAGTT
>PVIH01025620.1:0-20283 GCA_004025045.1 Sigmodon hispidus
CGAACCCTCCTCACCTCTGGTCAGGGTTCGAATCCGCCCCTCAGAGACCCCTGCAGTTGGTTTGCTCAGTTCACTCAGTTCGGGGTCGCAGTAGGGATCCTTGCAGATACCCTCAGCAGCAGCAGGAGCTGTGGGTGTGGCCAGGTGCAGAGTTCAGCTGCCCCCTGCTCCAGAGTGTGCTGGGACGCTGCAGAGAGCATTGGTCCTGGCCTAATATAAGATTTTGTATGATTGTTTTATCCACATCTTGGGGCTAGGCTGGCCCAGAAACTCTTACTATAGTAGACAGTAGAGTTCATCAACTCTGATGAATGTGGCATTATGATAGCCACAAGGGATAGTAAAGGAAATTTATATTGTCTGATAGAATTTCTGTGAACTTTCTTGGAAGATTATGTTGTATTTAAAATGAAAAGTAAGCAGAAAAATATTCTTTTTTTTTTTTTTGAGAACAAGATCTCATGTAGCTAATGATAGCCTCAAACTTATTATGTGGCTGAATATGATCTTGAATTTGATTCTCTTGTTTTCGTGTTCCAAATGCTGGGGCTATTGGTTTGCACCACCATATCTAATTTATGCAGGGGTGGGGTTGCAAGCCAGGGCATTGTGCAAACTGGGCAGACACTCTACCAAATGAGGTATATTGCTAGCCTTCCAGTCACTTGGTTTATATAATACAGCATTATGTAAAATGCACACTCACTTCACTATGCTAATGTTATTTTAAGATTTTTTAGGATTTTATGACCTCTGTGGTTCTTTATGCACATATCACAACCTTCCTTACACCCACAACATGCATCAGTTAGTACACAGACAGAGCTGCCCTGCCTCCTCCACCATAGAGGGTGCAGTAGGTATGGGGTTTATGAAAGTATTGTAGCTGCTCTGCTGTAGCTTATGAATGAGCTCCATGTAGCTAACATTCTCTTTCACAAACGCTAATCTTACTTGATCCTTGTTAATCTAGAGGATGCTGTTATCAAGTTAGGAGACAATAGTGTAACTAAATAAGTCCCCTTTGTTTTTGTGCATGGGATTAATTCATCTTCCTAAGCAAATAGAGTCAGTGGAGGCCTATGGAAGAACCCAGAATGGAGAATTCAGTGACAGTACATGGACTTCTTTATTCTTTGCATTATGCATCAAAGAGCAAAATGCTAGAGAAGTTGTTTTTTCTTTGTGTGTGTGTGTATATGTTCATTTGGATGCATGTGCATTTTGAGGCTGAAGGACAAGCTTGAATGTTGTCTCTTGGGTGCCATCTACTTTTGTTTTGGAAGTAGACTCTCGAGGAACCTGGGGCTCATGGTTTTAGTTGAGACTTGCTGCCCAGCAAACTCCAATGATCAACCCATGTCTACCTCCTTAGCACTGGGGTTACAAGCATACCACCACAACTGAATTTCTCTTTTAACATGGGTTTTGAAGATCAAAAGGCTTGTGTTTAAAAGACAAGCATTTTCATGGGCTCCTCCATCCCCTGCCACCCTTCCCAGTCTCCCACATAGAGAACTTATTTTTAGTGTTAGAACCCATTACCCTTTCAAAGGCTGTCTCAAACCCAGTGTCTAGTCTCTTCTTTAGGGAATTGGATGACTCACTTGATAAGCCCTGTCTTAGTTACTTTTCTATTGTTGGATGAGACACTACAACCAAGATAAATTGTAGAAGAGTTTATTTATCGGGGGCTTTCAGTTTCAGAGGATGTTAGTGATCATCATCATGTGTGCATGGCCACAGGCAGACATGATGTTGGGGCACTGGTGAGAGGTCACATCTGGAGATACAACCACAAGGCAGAGATGCTAACCTGGAATGGATTGAACTTTTGCAACCTCAAAACATATACCTAGTGACTTACCTCCTCTAACATGACCACACCTTCTAATCTTTCCCAAGCAGTGTCACCAACTATTCAGATATAGCCTATGACAGCGTTTGCGTTCAAATTGCCACAGGCCTCTCATTTTGTTTTTTATGTGTGCTAATTTCACATTTTATCTCATTTTTCTGTGTTAATTACTGATTCTATTACTTTATTTTTAATGAAATATAATCTGAGTTTTAAACCAAACTTTGATTCTTTTCCAAGGAACTACTTTGGCTTTTACAAGTAATTATAAAAGTACATAGCTATTTTAATGTATCCTTTCATACTTATTGTTTTTTTTACAAGGCTATAGTATTTAAAAAGATTTGTTTATTTTTGTTTTATGTGTTTGAATGCAGAGGATGGAAGAGGGAATTGATTAGAACTCATGGGACTGAAATTATAGAGATCTGTGAGCCATTTGGTGCTTCAAATGGAACCTCTGCAAGAGCAGCCAGTGCTCTTAATCACCCAGTCAACTGTCCAGCTCAGTTATAGTTGTTTTTTTTTTTTAAATCACTCTAGCTTTTTCATTGATAATTACATTTGGATCTATAATCTTTTTAGAACTCAAACTCTTTAGAATGAGCTAGGGGGATGACTCAGTTGTTAAGAGAACTGGATGCTCTTGCACAAGACCGGGGTTCCAGCATACACATGGCAGCTCACAATGACCTGAAGCTCCATTTGCAGGGGCTCCAGTGCCTCTGTGGGTGTTACACACATTGCACATGTACTGCACATACATGCACTGCACTGCACACATGGACATTGCACCATACATGCACAGCATTATAGTATTAAGTTTATGGCCTTGCCTTTCTGGCCTAGCCCTGAGGTTCTGACCTGCAGACCCATAGACTCACAATCCTACAGAAAGACACAGACATTTGTATTAATTTTATGCTGATCAGCCTATAGCTCTGGCATATTGCTAGCTAGCTCTTGCTCTTAAACTAACCCATGATTCTTATCCTGTTCATGCATGCGGCTCGGTACCCTTTCTCAGAGCAGCATAGCTGTCTTCTGCATCTGCTGGCTTCCCTGGTGACTCTGTGATATCTCTGCACTGCTCTTCCTGTTCCCAGAATTTTCTTAATCTGGTAGTCCTGTCCACACTTCCAGTATGCCATCAGCCAATTAGCATTTTTATTAAACCAGTAGGCAGGACAATTATTTACAACATAATTCCACTACACTGCACTGTACATAGGGACATTGCACACACTGACTATGCATTCCACTGCACACAGAGGCACTATAGATATTTCAATGCACTGTACATGTGGAGCTACACATGAATACAATAAATTTAAAAGTCTTTAGGTACATATGTTCACAGTTATACCTGCCTTGTACTCCTTAAATTTTTTTTTCTTGTCTGCTTTGTGATATTTGAGAATGTTGAGCTTTAACTTCTGGGAATCATTGCTACCTAAACCAAAGATGGGTTCTTACAGGGAAGCTCATATTGGCTTTTTCTCAGGGTTCTTATGTTTTATTTACAATACATAGGACTTCATTGATGATCTCTGGTTTTATCATGTGAATTTTACATTTCATTTCCCCTTTTCATTTGGCATTCCAAAACATTGACTGCAAATTTTAAGGTTGCTGAGATATTGATTCTATTGTAGACTTCCCCACCAACATATTTTGCATATGTGATGCCTATACATGTATGAGTTTCCATGTACCTGAAGGCACATGTGTGTGCGTGCCTGCAAAGGCCCTAGAATGATGGCATCATCATCAATCATACTTACACCTTATTCATTGAGGCAGGTTGTTTCAGTCAAGTCAAGAACTTGCTGATATAGCTAATCTCAATAGCCAGCTTGCTCTGGGGATTTCCTGTCTGTACCTTGGAGACTGAAATTATAGGCAACCAACCACACCACACCCACCTGCCATTTACATGAGGTTCTTGCACTTGCTTGGCAAGGGCTTTCTTTATCCATTGAAATACTTCAGCAGCCCTGAGAAAGAAACTTTACAGTTTTTCTGTTTTCTTCCAGATCCACTTTCAAATTTGGTGGAAGGCTGAGTGAAATCCAATTCTGTTTGGAGATCCATCAGTGCATAAAAGCAATATCTTGCTGGGCATGTAGTTGTTTTAGTACAGTAGATACATAGTTTGTGACTCTGCCAAACACAGATTTACAAATTTTGGTTATAATTGATAATTTGATCTAATCTCCTGATATTGAAAATCTCCCAGAAGTAACTATGTTTATGGAAATACTTTGATAAATATTTCAGAGGATTGGAGCAGAGGAGCTCAGAGACATAGGAAATAGGCCAGCATACTTAGGAAAGTGTAGCCAAGAAAGATAGAGACATCTGCTGAAAACTGAAGCTTGGCTTATGTTTGCATGTGTGAACAGGAAACAACTAACTTGTCCTGAAGTTTGTCATACACTTATATGGTCAAGGCCTAGTGTTGTTGTGTATATGTACATATGTGTGGAATACACATGCAGGTAAACCTGTGTATGTGCACAATGTAAGTCAGAGGTTGGTGTTGTGTATATTCTTCAATTGCTTCCCACATTAATTTTATTTTTCATTTGTATTTTATGGTTATGGGTGCTTTGCCTGCATGTATGTGTGTGTACTATGTACATTTGATGCCCACAGATGCCAGGAGAGTGCATCAGATAATATAGAGTTACAGATGGTTGTGAGCTACCATTTGAGGGCTGGAAATTGAACCTGGGTTCTTTGGAAAAGCAGCCATCACTCTTAACTACCCTGCAATTTCTCCAACCCCTTTCCACCTTATGTATGTATGTATGTATGTATGTATGTATGTATGTATGTATGTATGTATGTATGTATTTTTAAAGACAGATCTCTCACTGGCATAGAACTTGTTAGTTTAGCTAGACTGGCTGGCCACAAGCACAGAGGATCCTTCTGTCTCCTTCCACCTCAGCACTGAGGTTACAGATGGCCACCACACACTGGCTTTTTATCTGGGAGCTGAGATTCCTAACTCATGTTCTCATGCAAGTATGGCAAGCATTCTATTGATTAAGCCATTTCCTGAGACCCCTCCAGTGCTACTAAAAATACTGATTAAGAAATCTTTAAAATTGGTTTCCAACTTCACTTGATACATCTACAACACAACCCCTGATCACAAGGCTCAGACCATGTTGCAGAAGACTGGGCAGAAAGACTATAAAGAACCAGATGATATGGAAGTCTGCTGAGAGTTGTTTCTCTAAGAAATGACAAAGAAGCTTCACCCATGATACTTCAATGACATGGCTGCCTGCACAAATCTTGGAGAAACACAATACCAATAGACATGCTAACATGGAAGGCTAAATTCCACTGGGCTCAATCCATAGGCAAAGAACTATAGGCATTTAAAAAATGATGAGAGCAGGAAAGATATTCTTCCCCAGGGATGGGCCCTTTAATTGGTTATCCAAAACCAAATGTCCAACCCTGAAATAATATATGTGTACAACTGAAGCTAAATAAACTGAGCATAAATTATATATATATTGTGTGTGTGTGTGTGTGACCATAACAAAGAAAAAGAGGTCATGAATTTGTTAAGTGGTCAGTAATCTCTCTGAGTTTAAGAACTATGCCACTCACAGAATTGAGAGGATGGCCCAGCAGATAAAGTACTTGTGCAAGTGTGGGGATCAGAGTTCCGGTCCTCAGTACTCACACAAATGCCAGGTAGAGGTGGTGGCTTTGCTGTGATTCCAGCTCATAGAAGGCAGATAGAGACGGCATCCCTGGAATAGTTTGGTTTAAGTAAGAGGCACTGAAGGCACTGAAGTAGACAACCAAAGTCAACCTCTGTCCTCCACACATACATGCACATACACATGTGTACATGAAAACTCGTGAGTCTCTCTTCACATGGAAAAATGATATGTCACATGCTTTTGAACATTGGTCCAGAACTTGGCATGATGTCTAAGAAATAGTGCATGCTCAAATTTTATTTGTTGATGAAATAATTCTCTTACCTAACCATTCATACCATCACTACTAGACTTGTATCACGGTAAAAACCCGCCGCCAAGAGGTATGTTTTAAATAAGGCTTATTTTGTTAGAATCACTTACAAAAGGAGGTTTAACAACACGCCAAGCCGCCATACCGACCCGCAGCCTCGACGCCAGGGACAGAAAACCCCGCCTCTCTCTCAGTGCTCTGCTTCCGTCTCCGCAGGTGCCATCTCAGAGACCATGCCCCTCCCAGCCCTGTGCTCCGCTGTAACCCCCACACCTGTACAATCCATGATTTCCCGCTACAGACTTGGTCTTATTTATCTTTGTAATCTTTCAGTATTAAGCACAGCCTTAAGAAGGATAGGGGTTGAAAATGTAAGTTTGGGGAATAAGTAAATATTAAATGAGTATGATTTTGGATGCTGTATAATGACCTTAAAATTATAGTACTTTATAGTATGTGTATGTCTGTCCTTGCATGTGTTGGAGCCTCTAGAGGCCAGAAGCAGGTCCCAGAGTACTTGGGTACTGAGTTAGAGGTGGTTGAGAACCTCACAGTGTGAGGTTCCTTGTACTCTCGTTCCTGCAAAAGCAGTAATTGCTCTTAACCAATGAGCTATCTCCACAGCTCCTTGGAGGCTGAGTAATGATTTTTTTCTTTTTTTTTCCTTCTTTATTTTGTATTTAACAAAAAAAAAACAGTTACACAAATTTAAAATGAGGAAAAATTAACAATAACTATAAAGAGGATAAGAATCATAAGCATGGCTTATCAACGGTGGTAATGCAAATAAGATTGCTACACATATATTTACTTTGTGTTCAGCTTTCCCTCTGAAATTTTTTTTCCCATCCCTGTATATCCTTATTCAAGGTCCCTTCCCCCTCCCAACACATCTTGTCATTTTTCTTCAGCTAGGTAATGATTTTAAGTCCTGTTGTAGTAAAGGTAATAATTACTGGATAAGCAAAAACACATCTCATATTTCACAAGTATATGACCATCTAAATTTCCCAGTGAAGACTCGTTTTGAATGGAGACTTTCATGTGGGACTCTTCTGTTTTATACCAGAAAAAATTATTTACTAAAATATAAACCTAAATGGAATTTCTGATCCTAAATTTTCTATTTGGTGTGGGATGTTAAAGTCCTAACCTACAACATGATAATGTTTAAAGAAAATGCCTGTTGGAATGTAATTAGAATGCATTCAAGTCTGAAAAGTGAGCCAATGGAAAATGGCCTGACCAGAAAAAACAGGAGTGACTCTCCATCCCCTCCCCTCCCCTCCTCTCCTATGGTAAGAAGGGCCCACAAAGACTTATATAATGAATGCTTAGGGAGTGGAGTGGCATTAGGACCTTTAGCCTTTTTGGAGTACAGGTGACCTTTTGGAGAAAGTGTGTTTCTGGGAGTAGGCTTTGGAATTTCAAATGCTCAGGCCAGGACCTGTCTGTCTGTCTCTGTCTCTGTCTCTCTCCCCCTACCATAGCACCATGTCTGCCTGCATGCCACCCAGTTCCCTGGCACGATGACAATGGACTAACCCCTGAACTGTAAGGCAGCCCCAATGAAATGCTTTTTGTAAGGGTTGCCGAGGTTGTGGTGTCTCTTTCACAGCAACAGAGCAATGACTAAGGCACCTTCCCTCTCTGTCTCCCTCACCCCATTCACATTCTCTTTCTTTCCTTCTCTTTCATCTCTCATTCTCTCTCTCTTTCTTTGCAGTGTGTAAAGACTCAGACAGAAAACAGCTGTCATGAAGATTCTCTACCACCACAATCCAGCCATCTTGAACATTCTGCTTAAAATTCCAGGTCCAGGAGAGAAGAGGCCTTCATCTTCAGCTGCCTGCCCTTAGTAATATTACTATGGCAACCTGAACTGATGGGTATTCTTCATCAGACAATGTAATATGTCAGAAACATAGAACTCATTTTTATATTTCTGAGGAACTGGAGGGGTTCCAGATTTTTTTTTGGAGGAAGGATGTAGAAGATTCAAATTGAAATGTAAAGGAAGGTAACTATCTGATTTATACAAGGCAGACATGTATAAAAAAGAATTATTAGAACTAAGGTTATAGCTATTCATTTATGCATACAGGAATGATCTCATTATTCCTTCTTATGTGGGTCATAGAGTCCACCAGAACCATAAGCAATGTGCTATATGAACATAAGACAGACCCTCAGCAAATGCTGCAACTATGGAAACTCTGCTTTTCTCATTCAGGAAATTAACTTATTTTTCAGAACATGCATATGGCATGTATTAATCTCCTTGTCTATTTTGGATAGAGAGAGGTGCATGGAAGGAAACAATCCTACGATTATTGTTTTATCACTTCGTTGTAATTCTGTATCCTTTGTTTGGAAATGGGTGTTTCAGACTTAATGCTAATCTCTAGATTTTAAGTTTTTCCTTATTTGTATGTATTGTGTATATATGTGTATATATGTGCTCATGCATGTGGAGGAGGACACACTTTTCTCCTCTTCTCCTTATTCTATTCATACAATGTTGGTTTCTCACTGAACCTGGAGCTAAATGAAACCTCAATGGTCTTCTTGTCCTCTCTTTGCTCTGGTCGCAGGTACATGTGGCCACACCTGGCTTATGTGGGTGCTGCTCCTTACGCTTGAACAGCTGGTGCTGTTACCCATCTGGCCAGCTCCACAGACTTAGGTCTATTTAATTGACTATGAGCATGGGTACCACCTTATTCATCTTCATTCCTGCTCTTCAGTGTGGATAAGAACATTCACCCCTACCTTGGACAACTGGATGAATTTCATGTGAGGTTATCTCTTGAAACAATGAATTGCTTTCTTCTCTGAAGACAAGTTGAACAGTCTTCCTGACAGATGAAGCCCACTGACTCTTACCTATCTGAAATTGAAAAAGAAAAGATATCAGATTACCCTCAAGCTCCTTTTAAGAAGGAGATGGACCTGAGTGTGAAACTTAATGAACTCATCAAACATCCCACAGAAATGTTGACATTGTCACTACAGATTTTTGGATTGCCGTGGTTCACAAAAGCATAGACTGGAATCACAGACTGTTTCATTGTTCTGTATTATTGTTCAATTTCAGACTGGAAGTAAACATGGTTGCTGACTTCTCTTATATCACAACGAAGTAAGACAGTTTTAACTAGAAGGAGAAATAACTTGTTCTTACTTTAGTGTTTAGGTCCAAATATGAAGAAAAGATGCTTGTGACTGCTGAGTCCTGACCCTTCATTCCACAGTGACTTGGTGTCTGTTTCAGAAGGGTTGGAGAAGGCTGAGCTGATGACTTAGTCAGTAAAGTATTCGTTGCACAAACATAAGAACCCAAATTTGATCCCAGAACCCATGTCAAAAAGTTGTGCATGATAGCTTGGCTTGTACTTGCAATCCTAGACCTGGGGAGGTGGAGACAGTTGAATCCTGGGGCTCACTGCCTAGGAAGCCAAGCTCACTCAGTGAGTTCCAAACCCACAAAAAGCCCTGTCACAAAAACAAGCTAACAAAACCAAGCTGGATTCAAAGTTTTCCTTTGGTTTTCACATGCACTGGTACTCATGTACCCATACATGCATATGCACAAAAATATGCTTACACATCACATGCACATAGACACACAGAAAAGAAAGGCTTAGGGAACTGTCCATCTTCCCTAAATTACAGAAGGCACCCTGAGTAAGAGAAAAGAAGTTTATAATGTTGTCTTTGAACTCTGGTTTTGGACAAAAGAAACAGAAATAAGAAGTGTGTGCACTAAATGCTAAAGTAACCTAAAGTTTCTGTGAGATCTCCTTGTCATGGGTGACAGTTAAGAGGCACCAAGTGCTTCAATTTTGGAGGAAAAACTGACCTTGACAATAAATAACATTTTAAACTTTATGAGATTTCAAAGACGTCCCTAAGGCTGAGCCAAGAAAATGTGCTCAGAAGTGCACAAAGGAAGGTGCTCACAGACAGGACTTTCATCTCACAATGGTGTGCTCAGCTCTTGAGAGAGTCTTCAGAGCACCTTGGATAAGCATGCTGAGCCTTCAAGGAAAAGGTCTCATTGAGTTTTATAACTATAGGGAATCCTTGCTGCAGAAAAAATATCAAGTATGAAAAAGGAAAAAATGAATGACAAAATTGTACCATCTTGTGATGAAAACTCTTAACTTTTTATATTTAAATATATTTTATTAATTCTTTGAGAATTTTGTGCTTATAGTATAAATATTTTCATCCCCCTCACCAACATCTTGCAAGATTCACTCTCCCTTCCATACCCACCCAACTTTGTTTGTCTCCTTATCTTTTAAAACAACTCATTGAGTCCGAAGAGTACTGTTTGTCTACTTGTAGCTGTGTGGCTATCAGTGGAGAGCATGCTGGACCTACTAGGGACCACAGCCTTAAAGAAAGCAAACTCACCATCTCCTGGCAGGTATTAATTACCAATAGCTTGGTGTGTTCTCCTCCATGGGATAGTGTCATCTTACTTTAACTGTATATGACCATCATGCATTCTTTACGATTGTTTTGTCTTCTGTTTTAGTCTATGATATACCAAGTCTGCATTTTTAAAAATCTCCCCTCCATTTCTCTTTCTTTGATTACTTGGTATTTTTTTTTTTTTTTTTTTTTTTAGCATCATGTATATGAACTGTGGCTCTTAATTCTCTTTAAACTTCTATAATGAAATTTCTTCTCCTTGACTTTCTTTCTTGGTTATTTATTTATTTTTGTTTTATTATTATGGGTGTGTTGACTACACATATGTCTGTGCACCATTGCCTGGAGCCCACAGAGGTCAGAAGAGGGTATCTGATGTCCTAGAGCTGGAGTTGAAGATGGTTGTGAGCTCCCAGTGCACCCCAACCCACAGGGCGTCAACATGGGAGACCACCTACGTGAGAGAATGAAGGGAAGGGAGACACAAAGGAAGGCAGCAGGACAAATGGGAGTCTGATTGAGCTGTGATTTATTACAATTCTAAACATGCTTATATAGCAGAATATACGGAGGGGGCAATCTTCAAACACCTGCAGGAAGCTGGCCAGGGGAGCAGGATATTGGCAGGGTAAAAAGGTGACTGGTCTTGCTTCAGGGGAGAGTTGCTAGGTAACCCAACCATAGAATATTCTTGCTATTCTATTTTTTAGAGCTACCTTTATGGGAGGACTGCTAAGTAACCTAGCCACAGAATGTTCCTGTTATTCTATTCTTTAGAGTTACTTCTCTGTTACTGTGAAGCAAACCAGAACATCTCTTTTACTTTGGGAAAAACATCTATTCTACCTGGGAGAACATCTATTTTATTTGGGAGAATGTCTATTTTACTTGGGAGAACATCGTGCTGGCTCAGTGGTTGGTTTCTCAGTAAGTTCCACGGGAGCCTTTAGCTAGAGGCCTAGAGGCTCAAGCCAGGGTCTTGGTCCCTGACACCAGTGGATGTTTGGAATTAAACTGGGCCCTCTAGAAGAGCAGTCAACACTCTTTCTTATCCACTGAGTCATCTCTACAGCCCCACCTTGATTTTTTTCTTAATTCTTCAGCCTATTGTAAACATTATTTTCTTTATTCTGTTACCAAATCCTGGCAAGAAGCAATTTAAGGAAGGGTTTGTTTTGGTTCACTGTTTGAGGATGTCATTATGGTGGGGAAGGCATTGCTGTGGGAGTGTGAGTAAGCTGCTCACATTGTAGCCACAATCAGGAAGCAGAGAGATAAGAGATGGTCCTCAGTTCACATTCTCCTATTTTAGGCTTTGGGAATTAGCATGAGGATGACACCACCTGTACTTGGAGTGGTATCCCACCTCAATGAACCCCACCTAGAGACTTTCTCATGGAGAAGCCCAGAGATGAGTCCTATGAAATTGACAACCAAGATTAACTTTTGCATTTAACTACATAGTAAGTCAGAGGCCAGCCTGGGTCTGACATGTAGGACACAGGACAAGAGACCTTGCCTCAAAAAGTGAATGCAACTTTCATTAATAAATTATACCTTAGTAATCTGAAACATGATTTCTGTTGTGTGTTTGCACTGGTGCCTGTGGAATAGTGGGAAGGCAATGCAGTCCCAGCTAGACGGAATAGTTGAGATATGAATGAGAGGGAGAACATGAAGTGTTTCTTCTGGTTCTGATGAGCCACCACCTCCTTCTGGATGTTTGGCTTGTTTCTCTAAGTCTTGTCCGGAGAATCCTCCTCTTAAGCACTTACAATTCCCCAATTTCCTGTGCTTGGCTCTAATCACACAATAGATCTACTTTATTACTTTGTGCTGATTATCCAAATGGACTGAGGTGTTCTGTCTTAATACTGTCTTAATCTACCTTGACTCTGCAGAGTCTGGCACACTAGACACATGTCATTGAAGAACAGTGGCCAGTAAATGAGAGAATAAACAAACACAGGGCCAATCTAAAACTCTAAGAGAACAATGAACAGTGTGCACGGAGTGAGGCTATGGCTCCACTCTGCTCCCTGCTTGAACTCCCCAGAAGACAGAATTCTTTCACATGTTCTCACTCCTCCCACTTTCCAGCTGAGGGCGCTGCTGTTTTGAGTATATTCCACTTGCCTACCACTCTTTTCCATTTATTTGAAATGCTTAACACATAGCTATTAAATTGTTAATAAGCAGGAATAAGTATGCCATTAATTTGAAAATATTTTATTCAGAGGATGGACTAGCTGCAGGATTTCAGAGGTGGCTGCACAATAATTAATGAACTTAATTTCCAGTGCTAAATACATCATAATTTGAGGCTGAGTTTATGTGCTAATTGCAATTAGGCCTAGAAGAGAGCATGTTTTCTTGGCCTGCCATCATCTGTTTAGATCTGATTTTCACTTTAAAAGTACGTCTCCTGAAGGGAAACTTCTAGGAGGCTGAGGTTGTAAGATCACTGGGTGAGTGCAGGGCCCACAGAGCCTGGCTTGCTTACAACTTCGGTTTTGTCAAGAATTATGATGTTGGTGATGATATAAGAGAATACTGTATAGCAAGTTTCTTGGCATGGAAACATTCTTTTCTGGAGAGAGGTTCATTAAGACTCAGGAAGGAACACAAAATTTAGAAAGCTCAGGAAGTCAACAATTCACAAGTCTCAGAAAGTTCCTGTAGTGTACAAGATTCACAAGTTCCCTCCACAACATTATATAAGAAGTGACGATTTCTGGGAAGAGGATGCCTTCTGATGTACTAGCCTGTCTGGTAGCCTTTCAGAGAGAGTCAAGGATGTAGCTTTTGTCACTATCTTCTACTCCCTGAGCCTGGTTTGAAGGCACTAACTTGGAACAGTTACCTTTAGCCTCTTGCTTTCTTTCCAGCCACTTACCCAGCTTCTGGGCTGTGAAAGAAAAAGGTTGCTATTTTTAAAGCTGTGACAGTTACAAATGTGGCCCAACACAAAATAGTAAATATATTTAAAACAGCATGAGAGGTTTTATTTTTTGTTTGTTTTGCAACTTGATTGCATGGTTCTCTTGTCTAAACTTTGTATATAACAAAACTATTTCTTTTATTGTTAAGATCTCTTCTTCTTTTTTTTTTTTTTAAAAAAAATCTTTTAGTCTCTCATAAAATACAGTCTGACCATAGCCTCCTCTCCCGCCACTCCTTATAGTCCCCCTTCCCCACCTGATCTCTCTCCTAGGTCCACCATTCCCCCATCTCCCTTCACAAAAGAGCAGGCCTCCCAGTTATATCAACCAGACATGGAATAACAAGATGCAGTAAGACGTGGCATATACCCTCATCTCAAGGTTGGATGAGGGAACTAGGTAGGAAGAAAAGGGTCCCATGAGAAAGCAAAAGAATCAGAGACGCCCTTACTTCCACTGTTAAGAATTCTACAAACACCCCAAGCTAAACAAACACAGCACATATGCAAAATACCTAGCAAAGACCCACGAAGCGTCTGTGACTGCTGCTTCAGGCTTTGTGAACCCGTGAGCCCTTCATATTTGATTCTGTGGACTGTGTTCTCCTGATGCCCTCAATTCATCTGGCTCCTACAATTCTTTCTCCCTAAGCTCTGCCTAATGTTTGGGTGTGGTTCTCTACATCTGCTCCCATCAACCAGTTATCAGATGAAGCCTCTCTAATGATGATTGGGATAGGCATCAGACTATGAGTATAGTAGGATATAAGATTTATTCTTCATTAATAAATTGATGTGTTTGTGTGTGTAGGTAAGTGCATTTCAGTTTAGGTGCCCATAGAGGTGAGTGGTATCAGATGAGCTGACTTTATAGGTAGTTAAAAGCTGCCTGACAGAGGTCCCTGAAACCACTGAACTCAGGTCATCTGTAAGAACAATATGCCCTCTTAACTGCTGAGACAGTTCTCCTACCCTGACAATAGCAATTCACTGCCAAAATGTTGAACACATCTTTTTCACTGGGCTTTGCTTCTTTATGCCACAGGTGCCAAAATTGCCTATTAGGGCAGTTAGGACTTAGTTCCATAGGACATAGGACAATAGCTCCCAAATCTGCAGAATAAAATCACACAAAGTTCAGCCTAATCTCTCAGTTTATCTATTTCCTATGCCTTCTGGAATGATGGATGTGGGAAACAACATGGTGGAAGGGCAGGAAACCCAGGTATTTAATCTCTTTCTTCAATGGTGTGATGTGGTTCCAGCTACTTAGCTGCTGCCCTTTGTTTACACAACACATCACCAGAGGAGCCTGTACATCTCTAACTGCTGTGAGCCAGCAGTCCTCACTTTCCATACCATTGGAACAATTAGAAAGCAAGTAATAGGCTGTGAGATGGCTCAGGGAAGTGCTTGTGCATCGCATGAGGGCCTAAGTTTAGAATCCCAGGACTTATGAAAAAGGCAAGGGAAAGCACTGGGAGGCAGAGATAGGATTATCCCTGGTGCTGGACAGCCAGTGCAACCAAACTGGTGAGCTACAGGTTCAGTGAGAGACCATAAGGTAAAAAAAGCATTTGAAGAAGACAGTCAAAATTAACTTCTGGTCTGTGCACACTTGCACACACATGCCTCTGGATACACCTGTGCATATGAATACAACACACACACACACACATACACACACACACACACACACACACACACACACACACAAGATCTAAGCAGCAGAGTTGTTCACACTGACCTACCTGGCTATTAAAGATTCTTCAGCTATGTGTATGTGTTTAATTCTCACAGAGAAAGTCAACCATTCTTGGATTTAATTAATTCAATGTTTCTTGTCAGACTGAAATCAGGAGGGCTTTAGGGTCAGCTTGCCTGTGAAGCCACCATTGGATTGCTGGATAATGAGTGCTGTAAATTAGAACTAGACAGAGACCTCTTAAACTTTGATTCACCCAGATAGCCCAGGTCAGAGGAAGCCCATATAGCTGGATTCCCCAGCTGGCCAGAGGTATTTGGTTTCAGCTGCAGAACAAATGATCAAGTGAGATTATTACAGTTTAATATTGCATTTTTCCTCAGGAAGAGCAACTTTAAGGCTGTGATGCAGTTAGAACATAGGCACCACTTCTGCCTATGATAATGGATTGTGTTCCATGTGATAATTTTGGAATTGTTAATGATCCTGAATGGTAATTGGATTATTTTCTATATGTTGAGTTGGGACCAGTATTAGCTAAAGAAAGGGCACTCGTTAGCTTCTGGTCACCTTTGCTGGGTCCATCTTGTTCATTTCCTCCATGTCTAAGGTCTCTTTACTGCATGAGTCACAGGTTGGTTTCTTCATCAGTTAAGGGACTGGATACGTGGCTTAGCAGCTACAAGTGCTGTTTCAGAGAACCAGAGTTTGGTACCAGCAAGCACATCGGGCAACATACAGCTGACTGTATCTCACATCCTCTTCCAGCCTCAGTGGGCACTATGCTCATGTGTGTATAACACACACACACACACACACACACACACACACAGTTTAGAAGAACTCTAGAATACAAATTTAGTGAGAAATATGTGACTTTTTCCTAGTGTTTTGGACAAGGAGCAGCGAGGTCTAACAAGCTCTTGCACACCTGGAGGGGGAGATATGGGACAATGGGGGGAAGACAGGTGGGGGAGATGTGGGACAATGGCGGGGGCAGACAGATGCTGGGGAAAGGGGGTAGTCCATCTCTTGGTGTTCTTCTTTCTATTATTTTATTTGAAAAAGATTTATTTTAAAATTAACCTAAATATTTATTAAAGACACTAACTTCATATTTTGGGGGCAAATGTAGTATTCTATATTAGTATGTAATGTGGCAGGATTAAATCCAGGAAATGACCATGTTTACAATTTCACCTTTCATTTTTGGCGAGATACTAAAAACTTACTCTGAGCAATTTTCAAATCTATATCATTATTAGGTATAGTTATTCTTCTGTAAAACAGATCTCACAAACTTATTTCTGCTGTCTAACTGAAATGGTGTTTCTTATGCGTTCTCACACACATTGTATGCACAGACTACCAATAAATACATAAAATGATTTATGTGTTTTTAAGTGAGAAGCATATATGAGACAGGTGTTAAAACTACATGTGATTTAAAAATAACACTGTCAAAATATATTGAATGTCTTTAGAAGGTGGTTTAATTAATTAGCTTATTAACACAACATCTCATGTAAACCCGACTGTCCTCAAACTATTGTAGCAGAGGATGATGGATGTCGTTGGATATGTGAATTTCCTGCATCACTACTGTGATTTAAGAGAGGCTGGGATTGGATCTAGGGCCTTGTGCATTCTAGGCAAATGCTGCACCAACTGAGCCATATCCCTGTCCCTTGGATAACCTTAGGGAATTGGTTAGGTTGGTAACATTCAAGTCAGGTACTATGAAAGCCGATATGTGAGATTTAGAGAGGGTAGAGGGTAGATAATTCTTCAAGAATCCAGGGGATCCTTTTTCATATTTCAAGGCTTCCAGTGTGTAAGTATGGAATCTGCCTCATGTCCTTGAAGCAGGGTTCTTTCTTAGCTCTTGCTGGGAAGAAAGAGATACTTGAGTGACTCAGTCTTCTATGCTCTCACTGTACTGGCTTCCTTTCCCTAGTTACCTGCCCCACATAGTCCAATAGATAAACGCCCTGGGGTGTCCTTGTGGGATGTGCTGTACGTTTCTGATGTTTTTCTTGTATTTGCATGTTCTAACTCTCTGCAAAGTACCCCTTTTCCTTAGCCAGCTATAACCTGGGCCTGTAAGAGTCTAACTCCAAAGCCACCCTTTGATTTTGAAGCTCAGCAATCTGAGTAGCCACTGTCTCTCTCTCTCTCTCTCTCTCTCTCTCTCTCTCTCTCTCTCTCTCTCTCTCTCTCTCTCTCTCATGACGTATTTGAGGTTTCTTACACAAGTAGGAATGAACTGTTTCCCATGTACATCAAACATCCACACCGAGACAGCTGTGTCCATGTAGGGGAAGTTCTACAGAAAAGTCATAGAGGTTTTTTTCATGATCCATTCTCTAAATGTGTACATTTCCAGGATTTCCAAGAATAGTCAATGTACAATTAATTACTTTGCAATCTGTTTCACCAAAAGTGATATTTTAATTGTCTTATTGTTCCACTTATTTGAATGATGCTCTGTTAGCATTTGAAAGCATATCCGGCCAAAGAATGGGATGAAATGGAGTCTTCTTGTGATGATCTGTTATCTATATATAAAGTGGAGAAGCTGGGCTAAGTTTGGTTATCATGAAACAGCACGGATCGGTGTTGGCTCTTTGGAGGAGATGAAGAATGTAGCTAATGGTACCAGATGCTTGAAGCTCTGTTGAGCAGAGCATGAAATATTTACCATTTCCTTTTAGGTGAGAAGGAAGAACGCTCATTAAAGTTTCATGTTTACATCTCCATCCATCAGCCTGTATCAGTCTGTGCTGTGCTCTCAGTTGTTCAAAGGACTCACTCCTTCAGGGAGTGGATCGCCAGGGAACTTCTACAATAGTCTGTAGAATTATCCCTAGATGGGAATGGCTGCGGCCAGAGTGAACACATTTTGTACATATGAGAGAGTTCATTCTTTCTTATGCAAGAAACCCAGTTACCTCAGGGAGGCTACGTATGCAGTGGCTGCTGGAATGACTGAACTTCCAGATCCTAGTTTCTCCCTCACTTAGAGTATTGGTCCAGCATGGACAAATGGTAGCAAATGTTGCCTGCATCTGTCTTAGTCTCTTGAGTGCATTGCAGCTGAGTAAATAGTTTTGAATGAGCTGATATTTTCTGTGTTTGAGGGTCATATATCACATGCAAGGAAGAGGATCTCTCTTCAAAAATGGAAGTTCCCCGATGGCACACACTCAGTGTGATTTGCAACTTGTGGCATATTGTTGTGGAATATTGTTTTAACTGTTATGTTACATTTGTTTATGCTGCAGATTATTACTTTAGCTAGGTGTAGGTGTGTTACATTTGTGTCTGCTGGTTTTGCTAATGATGTAATGATGTGTTGCATTTGCATTAATTAAATAAAATTAATCCGGGCTCAGAGAAGCAGGGTTAGCAACAGTTGACAGGAAGAGGCAGGGAGGAGCTTAGGATTTTGTTGTTGTTGTTGTCGAAGTCATGTGGAAGGTATTAGCTAGCTTCCAGGGGCACCAGAGAAGACAGAAAGTTAGCCAGTTGCTATTTTCACCTAGCTTTTGAATCTTGAGTTTTACTCGACCAATAGAGTTTAGTTAGAACTACCTTCAGTGGCAGCAACAGAGCCATTATCTGGGGAACAGTATTCCCCCAGGCTATGGCCTGCAGACATAGTCACTGTAAAGAAGGTAAAGAACAGTGCATGTGATTATTATTTTTGCCTTCTCCAGTCATCGTTATATTGCTGCTTTTAGTAATTCTACCTGTGTCAGGGATGCCTGCCTGTCTGTCTCATAATCTTTACTACCTTAAAATTTTCTAGAAGAGTCATTTATTAAGCACTTATTCAATTTAAAAAAACAAAAAAAGACTTTATTTAAAGAGCTAAAATAAATAAACAGAAGGTTATAAGTGTGTGTTTGTGTGTCTGTGTGTGAGTTTATGTTGTAGGTGTATGTGTGAGATTCTCTATTCATGAGTGTGGTATATATATGTGAGTGTGTGTATAGGTGATCATATATATGTGTGTATATGATTATGTGTAAATGTGTGTGAGTATATGAATGTGTGCATGTCTGTGAATGTGTTGGTATATATGTGTGTAATATGTGAGTATATGTGTGTATATTATATGTGAGTTATGTGTGCGTATTTGGGAGTATGTGTTTGTGTGTTCTACATGTATAATCCTATGCCTCCAATTCAAGAAAATCCTAATTTGGATAATAAGAATACACTTATTGTCACGGAAAAGAACAAAGAGAGGTCTTTGGGCCTTGGTCCCATTTTCATAGCTTTTAGGAGAGTTGGTGAAGGTGTTTTAGGGCAGATAAGGTAAGAGTTCAGAGACTGAATTAGAAATACAAAGGAGGAATCCCAGCGCTCTCTGGAGCAGGGGCAGGTGGACTCTGTCCCTGACCACTTCCACGGCTCCTGCTGAGGGAAACCCCGCCACGACCTCGAACTGAGCAAACCAACTGCTGGGGTCTCCGAGGGGCGGATTTGGACCCCGCCCAGAGGTCAGGAGGGGGCTAGAGGCCTCAGTGCCTTTATCCCAGCCTGGGAGGGAGAGTTGAGCTCCCATTGTTTCTGGTTCCACTTCCGGGACCCAGCGCTGGCTGCAGAATCCCAGCGCTCTCTGGGGCAGGGGTAGGTGGACTCTGTCCCTGACCACTTCCACAGCTCCTGCTGAGGGAAACCCCGCCACAACCTCGAACTGAGCGAACCAACTGCTGGGGTCTCTGAGGGGCGGATTCGGACCCCGCCCAGAGGTCAGGAGGGGGCTAGAGGCCTCAGTGCCTTTATCCCAGCCTGGGAGGGAGAGTTGAGCTCCCATTGTTGCTGGTTCCACTTCCGGGACCCAGAGCTGGCTGCAGAATCCCAGCGCTCTCTGGGGCAGGGGCAGGGGCAGGTGGACTCTGTCCCTGACCACTTCCACAGCTCCTGCTGAGGGAAACCCCGCCACGACCTCGAACTGAGCAAACCAACTGCTGGGGTCTCCGAGGGGTGGATTCGGACCCCGCCCAGAGGTCAGGAAGGGGCTAGAGGCCTCAGTGCCTTTATCCCAGCCTGGGAGGGAGAGTTGAGCTCCCATTGTTGCTGGTTCCACTTCCGGGACCCAGAGCTGGCTGCAGAATCCCAGTGCTCTCTGGGGCAGGGGCAGGTGGACTCTGTCCCTGACCACTTCCACGGCTCCTGCTGAGGGAAACCCCGCCACGACCTCGAACTGAGCGAACCAACTGTAGGGGTCTCTGAAAGACAGAATCAGACCCTGACCAGAAAGGTGACAGGAGGCATACAAACCCGAGGGCCACAACTGACCAGGACCCATCTAATCGTGAA
>PVIH01025621.1:5601-20414 GCA_004025045.1 Sigmodon hispidus
TGACTGTGAGTCCAGCAATCCTGTGGGCTAGGCCTGACTGTGAGTCCAGCAATCCTGTGGGCTAGGCCTGACTGTGAGTCCAGCAATCCTGTGGGCTAGGCCTGACTGTGAGTCCAGCAATCCTGTGGGCTAGGCCTGACTGTGAGTCCAGCAATCCTGTGGGCTAGGGTCTCCGGTGGAAAAAGAAGGGAATAAGCGAGCTGTGTATCAACTTCCATCTCTCTCTGCTTCTGGACAGCGATGCCACATGACCAGTCACTTCTTCTGCCATGCCTCCCCCGTGGTGATGGAGTACACCCTTGAACTATAGCCAAATCTTTTCTTAAGCTGTTTTTGCTAGGCATTTTTGTCACAGCTTGAGATAAGAAACCAATGCACTCAGTATAGACACTAAACCAAGTATCTCAATGAGTGAGTGCTTGTCCACAGAAAATGCACCACATGGTACCTTGTATTTGCCAGCTTTCAAGGTCAACCATCAAACTCTGGGAGAGCCAAGCCACCCAGATGGCGCAAAGACATGGAGGAGTGGCACTTACTGGCTTGTTCCTTCTGGCTTGCTCAGCCTGCTTTCTTTTATACTCAAGGACCACCAGCCCAGGGATGGCACTACCTACATTGGGCTGGACCCTTTCATATTAATCAAGAAAATGCCCCATAGTTTTGTCTATGGGTCAACCTTATGGAGGCATTTTGTCAGCTGAGGTTCCCTCTTCTCAGATGACCCTAGTTTATGTCAAGTTGATAAAAAATAAAAACAAACAAAGCATATCTATACATTCCTTTTTCTACTGACCTTTATAGTGTCAGAAATAAATAAATACACACATGTATATTCCTTCTTAGGAGAAAAATAACTTAATACAACTAATTTTCTAATTTTAGCATTTTTGATACTACAAAGTTAAGATGACCACAGTATAACAAAAAGAAAATGTTCTTACTATCATAGTAAAAAAAAATATAGTGTCTATTTTCAGAATGATCATATGCCCAAGCAGATTTTTCTTAGGTAGAATTATTTTTCCAAATATAGTTTGAGAGGACAGCCACCAACCATCCTTGAGAAGTCTTGAGAAGTCACTTGGCTGAGTTTGAGGCAAGGTCCTTTTGTTGTTCATCACCATGTACTCCAGGTTTTCTGCACTAGGAGTTTCCCAGAATTCTCCTATTTTCAGCTCTCATCTCATCACAGAAGAGCTGGAATGACAGATATGAACACCACCACGTCTGGGGTTTTTATGTGGGTTGTGGAGATTCAGACTCAGGACCTCGCTCTTGAAGGGCAGGCAAGAGCTTCACGCACTGAGCTAACTCCCTGCCCCCACTCATTTTTTTTTAGTTTAGAGTTTTATCACTTTTTTCAGATTGTGCAACTTCTACATTTTCTGTGTCTATGCATGTACAATGAGAGAAGCAGCAAGTTAAAATGAAAATAAAGGAAAAAGGAATACTTCTCGAGCCATAAAAAGAAGAAAAAAATATTACTGCTTAGATATATGAATGATTGAAATAACCAGGAATTATAGCTTGAGAGGCATGGCAAGAAAGAATTTATACTGCTCTGCAGAGATGGTTTGTCATTACAAACTAGTTCTCTTTTCCTTCTCAATGAAAATCTGATTTGATTTTTTTTAAAAAAATATATTACTTCTCCAGCCTCTTTGCAGCTGAATCATATGATTCAGTTCTGGTCAATGGTGTAGAAGCAGCACATGGGATGGGAGGTGGGCTGCCTGGAGACAGTCCCTTTTCTCTCTTCTACCTTCTGCAGTGAGGAAGTCTAATTGCCAACTTAGACCCTGGGGTAGCAATGGAACTGTCACTAGAATATGAGGCAAAAAGTTTTCAGCTGAGTCTCTGGGATCATTGTGGCCACCACATTTACTCTAAATTCTTTGCTACATGCACAGAAAAAAAATAAACTTTCTTTATTTCTAATGTTACTGGTATATTTAAATTCTATTCAAAACCTAACTGGCTGAGGATTAGTGGATAGTTCAATCAGTAAAAGTCTGGAGGGCTGAGTTTAAATCTCCAGAACTCACATAAAAGCCAGGCCTGCCTCATACATACATCTCCTGCACTGGAAAGAAGAGGTCGGTGGGCCTGGGTCCAGGGAGAAACTCTGACTCAAGATGATAAGGTAGAGTGACAGCAAGACACTTGTCACCCTCCTCCAGCCACTGCATGTATGAGCAGCGGTGTACATATGTGCATATGCAACACACACACACACACACACACACACACACACACACACCCCGTAGATAACTGAGGTCCTGCCCTAGGCTCACAGGATAAGAATATGCAGTATAGTAAGCTTCCCTACTGCTCTGTAGGAACAATTTCAGAAGTCTGGGAAGCATTTGTGTAAAATCTCTTTGAGAAAAACAAACTATGGCCAGCATTGAAATAAAAAAGACATTGGTTATTTAAATGGCCTACTAAGTACCTATTCTTGAAAAAAATGATACAGAAATATAACTTAATTTTGAAATCAGAGAGCTAAGGTTATTTCCAAATGACAAGTTTCATAAATTCAAGTGCAAAATAGAAACATATTGTAGTGGTTTGACTAAGAATGCCCCTCCCCCAGGCTCATCTATTTGGATGCTTAGTCACAGGGTTGGGGGAGGTGGAGGAGGTGAGGGTGTAGCACTATTTGAGGATTGGAAGGATGGACTCTTGGAGGAAGTATGTCACTGAGATTAGGCTTTGAGGTTTTAAAATCCCACAGTAGGCTCAGTGTCTTACCTTCCTCCTGCCTGTAGACCTAGATGTAGGACTCTCAGCTACTTCTCCAGCACCATGTCTGTCTATATGCCTGCCTACTCCCCACCATGATGATAAATAACTAAACCTCTGAAACTGTGAGCAAGTCTCCAAGGAAATGCTTTATTTTATAAGAATTGCCATAGTCATGGTGTCTCTTCACAGCAAATAGAGCAGTGACTACGACATAGATACGTTTTTATGAAGTTTTTAAAGTTTAATTTTGGTATTTTTGTTTTTATTTTATGTATATAGGTATTTGCCTGCAAATCCATCTTTCTGCACTTTGTGTGCCTGAGGAGATCAGAAAGTACTGAGTCCTAGAAATGATGTTACAGATGACTGTGAGCTGCCATGTGGGAGCAGGGAATTGAACCTGGGTCATCTGGAAGAGCAGCTAGTTCTCCTAAACATTGAGCATCTCTCCAGTCCAACTTTGGCATTTCTTCAATACAATTCAAAGGAAGGGGGCTATTCCCGCATGCTCAGAAAACGGCTAAACTCCAGAAACAATAACCAGATTGGGCCACACTAAGACTTTTATTCTTGTTTTTTTAGTTACACAACCTACATATCACCTTGGGAACCACTGATTCTCTAACATGTCCACTCATACCCTCATTGCTCAGCTAAAAATACATTTACTTGCATCATTTAAAAGTAAACAATATTCTGTCAATGTATGTGTACTGTCTGAATAAGTTCTTCTCTACTCCACAAATAGATTGCCAGTAAGTTCATTTGATTATTGAAATGAACAGTTGTTTTTAATCAATTAATTTGGGGTAATTATCAAATAACTTTTACAATTATTTACTAGATATAATTAATGTACAATAAAACACCCACATCTTAATTATACTTCCATATCAATATGATGAGCATATCTCTCACAACCCGTCCTGATAAGGGACATTTCCATCACCCCAGAAGGTTTCAAGGGAATGCTTTCAGGGAGTATCCACACCCTGATCACTACTTCTACCATGGAGTTCTTATTCTTCTATGGATTAAAAATATTGCTGTTGCTTAAAACTGATACAATAGCATTAGAGGGGCTGGAGAGATGCCTCAAAGGTTAAGAGCACTGACTTTTCTTCCAGAGGTCCTGAGTTCAATTCCCAGCAACTACATGGTGGCTCACAACCTTTTACAATGGTATCTGGCACCCTCTTCTGGCCTGCAGGCAGAACGCTATGCATAATAAATAAAATATATATATATATATATATATATAAAACAATAGCATTAGAAACTATAACATCTCTGCTGTCTTCCCATGCTGAATGTGATTGAGTCCTGTCTGACATGTGGCAATGAAAAAAGATTCTGAGCTTGAGTCACTTGGCAATTTCAGGGTGGTTATAATTATCCCAAACATAGACTCAAATAGGGCAGGATCCTAGAGTTGGGACCTGAAGCAGAGGCCATGGAAAGGTGCTGCTGAGTGGCTTGTGTCTCATGGCTTGCTCAGCCTGCTTTCTTATAGAATGCAGGACCACCAACCCAGGGATGGCCCTCCCCAACTGGTCGATCACTAATTGAGAAAATGCCTTATAGCTGGACCTCCTGGAGGCATTTCCTCAACTGAGGCCCCTTCCTCTCCGATGACTCCAGCTTGTGTCAAGTTGACACACAAAAACCAGTCCTCTTCTGTTCATTTGTAATGTGTGTTCCCCAGTTAGTGGCGTTGGGGAGGCTGTGAGGTGAGGTCTAGCTAACAGAAGTAGATCAATAGGTCTACACTTTTAAAGCCTACAGCTTTATCCTTATTTGAATATCACTTTCTGCTTCTTAGTCCACCATAATGACAATGGCCTCTGATGAGCTCCAACTCCATGCTCTGAGTTGCTCTGCCATTAGCAGCTCAGACATGATAGGCTGAAACCATAAGCCAAAGTAAATCTTCCCTCCCCTGACTCATCTCTGTCAGGTATCATTGTCACAGCGATGCAAAGAGAATCACTATTCCTTCCGAAGGAGGATGAGAAAGGCACTTTGAGGTCTCCGTACTCTGCAAATGTGGGTGACCAGTAGGAAGCATGGGCTAATCATAAGCCTACATAGTATAACATCGAGCCTGAGCCCCAAGAGGGCAGTCCCCAGCTAGCCTTAAACAGCACATTCATGCCTTAGACATTGTTTTGCTCTAACTACCATCCATGTGCACTGATCGCTGAGGTCAGAGCTCTGTTTGGGGGTGTATCTCTACATATTTGGGGGCTAGTTCTTTGATGAGGTTCACATAATCATTTTTTTCTGCACAGGCTTTGCATTCTTCCCCCCAGCTGTTCAGGATCTGCTTCAGTTCTGCGACCCTCAGCTTCCATAGGTCCACCGATGCCAAGTCCAATTTCTTCTCTAAATGTTAAAAAAAGAATGCACAACTGAATGACAAAACAAAAATCTCATGAGACCCTTAGAAGGGCATATGGTGCTGACTTCATTCTCCTTCAGTATGAGACAATTCCCCTTTCTACGGGGCTCAAAATCCACCCAATGAAAATGTCACATTACCAGGCAGCACTGTATACCCTTGGGTTCTATATCCTTTAGTGCTATCAATCATAGACCAATAATATTCAGGAAGGAAAATACTGAATCTAGGTTGAGCTTATACAGAGATTTTCTTGCCATAATCCCCTAAACAATACAGTATAACAACTGTTTGCTGGCTACTAAGATGGCCTAGTAGGTGAAGATATTTTCTACCAAGCCCAGGGACCTAAGTTCAATCTCCAGTGACCCACACAGTGGGAAGCAGGAACTGACTCCCACAGATTGCTCCCTGGCTTTCACATGTATGCTGTGGTACACAGGCACACACACACACACACACATATGCACATGCATGTATACACAAACACAAAATATGTAATGGAAAGTATTTACATAATATTTACATCATATGATGTAATGCTGTAATCTGGAGATGGTTTAAACTAAGAGGATGCTCCTGGATTCTATGCAAATGCTATGCCACTTTATATTAGGAACTTGAACCGCTTAGGGTTTTGTTATCCTCCACTGGATAAAACTACTAGGACAGTTGGTGTAGGGCCCTGCATGACCTTTCCTTGCACTTTGAATCATGAGGCAAGGCCTGTGGTTGCTGGTTGTATATTCTGTGCTTAACACCCAGTTCCAGTAAGTTTCTGGTTTCCTGCCTATGGGGGTTAGAACAGGCAAGTTTAAGTTAGAACAAGTAAATTTCAGTTGTTTACCTCAAGTCAGTAATTTTTCAGCCACCTGAGGAATTTCCACTGTGCTCTGCCCCTGAGTATTTGGGTCTGACTTGGAGTCTCAATAAATGGCATTCAGCATTCGCATTGCATGAATGACCCCAGAGTTTTGTGTCTGTTAATCTCCAGGCTCATGCCTGACTCGCCGGTGACCCCTATAGTGTGGGCATTACAAGCTGGCATTTGACCATCCTCCTAAAGTGTTGTACGGGCTTCAAAACGAGAACCTGGAAGCTTTGCAGAGTTCTCAAGTCTGCGTTTCTGAAACAAACTTAATTGCTTATTTGATTCTCCAAAAGTTGAGAAGACAGAAATTTAAAAATAAAAGCCAGTGTCTTTGGCATGGCCTTCATTGTGGCTAACACTATAGGTTATAACCAACCAGTAGGTTATAGCCCAGCTCTAAGAGAAAATGCACCTTCAATAAGGTATGTGAGTATTATAGAGTCTCCATTATGATGTAGAGAAATCAGGTTGGAGAGATGGTTAAGAGCACATTCTGCTCTTGCAGAGGGTCCAAGTTCAAGTCCCAATACCCACACAAGGCACTTCATGGCCACCTAAAACTCCAGTTCCAGCTTGGAAAAAATTATAACTATTGATACATTCAAGAGAATCAGATGAAGGAGGAAAATAACTTAAGGTCAATGTCAATGGTTCCTTTGATATTTTTCTAGAAAAAAATGTCATCTGGCATTAAATGTAAATTGGGAAATGCCACAATATTCTTGAAAGCACAAGAAAGAGGTCAATACAAAAATTAAAATTAGTTTATGGCTTCCCAAGGTTCTTTAATGGCTAGAGTTCTCATGTATAAATAAATACTAATTTTCTTTATTTTTCTAATATTAAGAAGTTCTGTGAAGTAAATCCATTCATTGCATGTACAAGTCTTCAAAAATGAATTTGTTGTATGAAATACTCAGCACACAGTTGTCCCTTCTGTAAACATGTTTTATATGGACTCAGGCTTCCTGCCTCTACCCTACTCCTTTGAAGTTGATAAAAAGGGACACTTACTCATAATAAGTACCCTAGAAGTCAGGGCCTGTGATTAGCAAACTAAGAATGAGATTCCTTTCAACCTAAACTCTTTCATGTTTGCTGTGAAGCTATGTTCCATTCGCACATGACAGAGCTCTGAAGAGAAAACTACATGATTCAGACCTTAGGTCATTTACAGTAATACAGTGTGTGTGTGTGTGTGTGTGTGTGTGTGTGTGTGTGTGTGTGTGACAGAAAACAACTAATGCAAAAAGAAAGAGTTTCTATCAGGTGTTAAGGATAGCTGAGGGAAAGTTTCTCCCAGCCCTTAATCACACTGACTCCATCTACGCAAAGGCTGGCCCAGATACAATCCTTCTGTATAAGAATAAATTTAACCATGTGAAATTTATAAAGCCAAGAGTTTTAAATAGGACATCACCTTCCTTTCCACTGTTTATTTTAGGCACCTCTGATGAGCTGTGTCACCGCGGAAAGCCTGATTTGGCGGGAATAGCCCAGATCCTAAAAGGGAAAGCTAAAGGACAGACAGCCATGCCTAGGAGGAAAGTGCAGCCTCATTACAACTTTAAGCCCTACTGCCATTGAACACCTAACTCTGCCTTCGTGGTCTGCCGTCATGGCTCCTCTTTTCAGCTTCAGAAATTTCCCAGACGCACATGGCTGACATCACCTTAGTAAACTAGGAACTTTGGGGCAGGTGAACTTAATGCTGATTATCCATTAGTTCCCAATATTTGCTATTAGGTTATTATTAGTTCATTTATTTCTCTTCCTTTTTAGGAGCTCAGCTGAGACAGAGACACCATTCATCAGCTCAGCAACCTGTCAGTGAGTGGAGAATTCCTTCCCTCTAGTGCTGGCATTTTTAGATAACTTGGCCCAGTGTTCAAAGCGTGAGCACACGTGAAACACATTGGGAAGGGCGGCTGAGTCTCTCTTACCATACTTTAGCTCACAAATCTGGCTGTCCATCTTCTTCAGTCTCTCACAGATCTTCACTATGGGCATGTGCACACTCATGGGACGTGTGACTTCACCTAGGATCTTGGTGGCTGCATCTTTGGTGGCTCCTAGATAATAGCACTGAAAAGAGAATGATAGGCAATATGGGGCTGGTGAGATGATGTGGACAGTAAAGGTGCCTGCCACCAAGACTGACAGTTTGATCCTGAGACCCACGAGATAGAAGAGAACTGACTCCTGCAGGTTACCCTCCGACCTCTATGTGCACACCACACTCATGCATACAGAATACATAAATGAAATGCAACTAAAAAGCCTTAGTGTTCCCAACAATGAATAAAAGCAAGAAAACACAGCGTAAGGAAGGGAGAATGGGGCAGGGCAGTGGTGGTGCACACTTTTCATGCCAGCACACTGGGGAGGCAGAGTCAGGCGGATCTCTGGGAATTCAAGGTCAGCCTGGTCTACAGAGAGAGTTCCAGGAATTCAAGGCCAGCTGAGTCTACAGAGCTAGTTCCAGGACAGCCAAGACTGTCACACAGAGAAATCCTGTCTCAAAAACCAAAAACAAAAAAAGAGAGAGAGAAAAAAATAACGAGGTTAGCTTTTTTTTTTTCACAGTCCAGCTATTAAATTTTAACCCTGGCTGGCTGAGGCCCTGGAAGACCAGTGGCTCCAGCCTTGTCATCAGACTAATTGCATGCACCTGATAATTCTTGTGACCAAGAAAAGAGCTCACACTTAGTGTTTGCTCTGTCAGGTGCTGTTCTCCCTTCTTCAAAGGAATTCACTTAGTTACTTCTCACAGTGATCCCAGGAAGAGTGCTATTATTATCCCCATGTAGTACCCAAGACAGCAGAAGATCCCAGCCCCAAAGGGGAAGAGACAGAATTATACAGTCCAGCATATTAGCTGTCACACATATCACCATGTCTATAACTTTCATCACACTGCCTTTCCTGTTACCTGACTTAAAATTTTACTTATAAAAATATAAAGTCAGGTGGTGGTGGCACAGGCCTTTAACCCCAGCAAACAGGAGGCAAAAGCAGAGTTAGACAGCCAGGGCTACACAGAGAAATCCTGTTTCGAAAATCAGGTACATATATATATGTACCTGATATATATATATATGGTGGAGGAGGTTTATTATAGATAAAAGGGAGAGCAGACACAGAGGCAAAGATTTCTGGAAGAGTCCAGAGGACATCACCCTGAGCCAAGCAAGGAGAGGGGGAGGGTAAGGGATAGAGGATAGAGGAGAACAGCCAGGAGGCCCCCAGAGAAGGGGTAAACAAGATTGCTGGAGTATATCGGGAAGGACATCTAGGGAAAGGCAGCCCAGCGTCTGCTGGAGAACTTTAGGCTGGGGGCAGAGTATGTCAGCCAAAAGGACCCTGTCACATAGGGACTGAGGGATGCTGGCAGTACCGGCGGCCAGGTCCACTTTGATTTGTTAAATAGGCACCTCAGCCAGTGGTCCCAGGGTTCAAGACTTAACACATAGGACCATGTTTCCCAGAAGATTGATTTCTGTTTGCCATCTACAATGAGTATATTTGAAGTAGGCCCGGAGGTAGGAAGACTCCAGCTCCAAGGGAGAAAGAAAAACTATTGGCAGGTTTTTTAAAGCACACTGGAAAAATAAAATCTACCATACCAGGCGGTTTTCTTTTCCTTTGGCATCCAAACAAAAGCTGATCAACTCTTTCTCTATAACGTCCACAGAAAAGTCTATGCCTCTGGAGCGCAAGGAGTTGTAGAATCGGTTTAAGAATTCTTTGCATACTAGAAGAAAGAGAGACTTAGGTCTGTTACACAGTTCTACCTCTACCACATCTATGACCATGACCCACCCACAAAGTAAAAAAATATATAGGTATGAATCAGGGCTGGAGAGGTGGCTCGGCAATTAAGAGCGCTTGCTGCTCTTACAGAGGACCCAGGTTCGGTACCCGGCACCTACAGCTTACACTCATGTATAACTTCAGTTCTCAGGATCTGATGCCCTCTTTTGGCCTCCGTTGGCACCAAGCACATATGTAGTACAAATGCATATATTCAGGCAAACACTTATATGCATAAAGTTTAAAAATATAGGTAAGATTCAATGCCTTACAACCATGGATTCAAACTTTAAACATTTATTTGGGGGTCTGAAACTAAAGCATGAATACAGTAGACAGAACCCACAAATCAGTCTTTGAAACCAAGTTCCACCTAAAATGAAAACCTTTGTATAAACTTTGGCAGACTCTAAAAGATAAGATAGTTTTTGTACAGGATATGGTCTCTGGGATAACTTGCTTCAGGCATAGAGAAAAATCTGAATACCTATAATAACTTAAATGAAGCTCCTTAGCATGCACAAGTATTTATATTCTCTCACTATGAGTTTGAGATTGGTGAACTCCTAATCTGTTTTTTAAAATCATACTTTATGTACAGCAATAGTTAAATCCTAACTTGAAGGACCGTATTTAGTCCCAATTGTTTTGAGCTGTGAAAGATAGGACACAGAATAGGCACAGCCATGAGCAATCGACATGTTTTCCTTTGTCTGGGCTCACAGGTGCTGGCTCTGATATAAGCATTGCATGTATTTGAACTCATTTAAGTTTCCCAACAAAACTCTGGCTTAGATACTTCACTACCTTCTTTATATAGAGAGAGAGACTGAGCCAAAGAGACATCACCTAACTTGCCGGGCAAGCAGTCAAGAAGGTATTTGATCCTCAGTGGCCCCTGGCCCATGTTCTCTTGGACTGTGGGAGAAGAATGCATCTTTTCTCTAAGTTGTTTTGGTCAGAATGCTTGTCCCAGCAAGGAGTGATGTCACTAATGCTCATATCCACTCTCCTGACCTTCTGGAAATCCCAGGAACAGATGTTGAAATTTTCTTTATCTTTATTATCTCTCTCCTATTGTATCCTTACATCTCTCCATGATACACTCTTGGACCATCTTTTTCTCCCTACTGGCAAGAGTCTCATGTATCCCAGGCTGGCCTCAAATTCCCTATTTAGCTAAACTTTTGATCTCCCTGCTCCATGCCCCAAGAACTACGACTACAGGTGAATACTACCATATTATGTAAAACTGAGGATCAAACCCAGAATTGCATGCATGCTAGGCAAGCACTCTACCAACTGAGCTATATCCTCAAGCCATCCCTTAGATCTGGTCATACACTATTTCTTTTTCTCACTGGTATCTAACCTGCTGTTGCTCTCATCAGTCTTCTTTTTTTTTTTTTAACTTTATTTATTTATTATTTATTTATTTATTTGCCTTGGTGTTTGCCTGGAACTGGAATTACAGACAGTTGTTAGCTGCCATGTGGGTGCTGGGAATCGAACCCAGGTCCTCTGGAAGAGCAGACGGTGCTCTTAACCGCTGAGCCATCTCTCCAGCCCCAAATCTCATCAGTCTTATTTGCAGAAGTTTAATTGGTTCTGTTCATAAAGCCTCCTGCTTTATATTTATATTATCAATTATATTATATTATCAATCTTTTTACTTTTTTAAACAATTTAATAATTGACAATAACCAAAACTAAAATCTTTTCAAGGAGACTACTTCAGTCTCTGGTTTCAACTGGTCATCACCTATGATGCCCTTCTTCCCCATCCTGAATAAGAATGTGATTGGGAAGTCACCCACAGCACCCAGTCAACCTCACAATCATAAGGTTAAACACCACACTTTATAGTGTACTATGTTGCAAAACTACAATACTTGGCAAATTAGGTATATTGAATGCAGCTTGAAATCTGATATTTTCAATTTATGATGGGGATGTAACTTCATTGTAAGTTAAGGGCTAACACAAACACACATGCGCACACACACATCACACAAATTCTATTTGGTATTAGAATAAAATTTTGGGGAAAAAGTTGAAATGTCAGAGAGAAGGGGAACAAACCACAGCCAATTTTCACCCAGCCAGCTCCTCAGCCTGTCCCCACAAATCCTCTGGCTGCCTGGGCTCACAGGTGAAGAAAGAATTTCTGTCTTCTCCTGCCTTGTTTCTTTTCTCTACCCAACTACCTCAATTCCTGGTTCAACTTTCCTAGTGCTAGGATTAAAGGTGTGTGCCACCACAGCCTGGCTCTCTTCAGCCTTAAACTCACAGAGATTCAGAGGACCTCTGCCTGCCCAGTGCTGGGATTAAAGGCCTGGGTCACCACTCCCTGACCTCCATGGCCTGGCTCTGTGGGTGGCTCTGTTCTCTGATATTTCAGGCTATTTTTATTAAATATACAATATATGCAATATATGACCACACATATTTAGTATTGGTTCTGTTGCTCTGAAGAATTCTAATGCATAATTCAAGTAGAAACAGTGAGGAAACCTCTTAGTACAGTCATGCATGTCTTAGTGATGGGGATGTTTTACTTCTGAGATGTGTTGCTAGGTAACTTTATTGTGGGAACATCAAAGAGGGTACTTACAGAAACTTAGATTCTGTAACCTGCTACACCCCTAGGCCATAATGTACAACTCATTGATCACAAGCTACATGATTAGAAGGTATATTCAATCTTTAAACATTACAACATTACATTGTCATCTACAAAGCTCATGCTCAAGAATCATGCAGCTGAGTTACAAGAAAAAAAAACACACAACAAAATGACCTCCCTATACACACACACAAAATCTTCTAATGTTTTGTGGTTTTTGAAGGAGAAAACTTAGCTCAAGAAACCTCATTTTGCATTCTAGTAGCTATTTTATAAAAAGGTAAAATAAAGTTTAGTTTTGCATTTCTGGTGGGGGGTGAGGGGGAGGGCTGTCCAGTTCTGGGAGAAGAATGGGTTCCTAGCAGGGGGCCTCCCCAATTCTGAGAGAAGAACCTGCCCAGTTCTGGGAGATTAGCCAAGACATCTGCCCAGTTCTGGGAGAGGAATAGATTCTTGCTTGCTCAGTTCTGGGAAAAACCAGCCAGCAGGTAGGGTCTAGATGGGGTCCATCCAGATAGGGTTCAAAGATACTCTGGGGCAGAAAGACCCTAACCCCAAGCCAATCAGTAGCACATTAGCACCCTGTCTCCAAGCAACCAACTTTGTTGTAACTTTTGCCTATGAAAGATCCCTTGTAATCAAAAATAGCAGCTACTCCTTGCTCTGTTATCACAGAAGCTTGAAGTATGCTTTCTGCCTGGCTTGTATTGTGCTGCCAATAAACCTTGCTGTTGCATTCAGGACATTGCTGGCTTCCGTGATGTCTCTGAGGGTCAAGCTCTGAACATAACAATTTTATGCTGAACTGCATTCATGGCTATTCTGGATCACATGCAGCCTGTGGCCACAAGGTGAGCATGCCTGTGTATAGAGCATGTTACCATACTGAGTGCTGTACGTAAGTTTCACTGAATTTTAGGTACATAAACATAAGAAAGGTGCAATAAAATAGAATATTGATAATCAGAGCTGGAACAACTCAGCAGGTAGGAGCACTTGCTGCTCCTCCAGAGGACCCAAGGCCACTTCCCAGCACCCAGGTCAGGTGGCTCACACCCACCAGAAACTCCCGTTACAAGGGATCAGGCGCCCTCTTCTGGCCTCTGAAAGTTTCTGCACACATGTGTTATACATAGCAAACAGAAATACATTCATAAATAAAAACAAATCTTCAGAAAAGAGAATTTTAAAGGAAATGGTATGCCTGCACACGGCTCTTACTATGAACAGAGCCTGTAGAACTAGAGCCTGTAACAAGTCATTTCTGACCTGGACTACTGGGATCCGAATCTGCCCACCACCACTTATCTGGACCAGTAACCCCAAAGTCCCCATGAAACACACAGACACTTGTATAAATTTCATGCTGTTTGACCTATGGCTTAAGCATATTGCTAGCTAGCTCTTTCATCTTAATTCAACTCATTTCCATTAATCTGTCCTGCCACGTGGCCGGTGGCTCACCTGTGTTCCTTTACATGTTGATTCTCTCAAGGTTGGATGGAGTCTCTTCTGACTCCACCCTCCTTCTCCTACCTGTGCTCCAATTTCCCCACCTACTCTACGATGCCCGTCATGGACCAAAATAGTTCTTTATTCACAGCTTACAGAAAAACATTCCCACATCAAGAAGCTGTGCTGGGGGCACCAAAAAGGGATGAACCAACATGAGGGTCAAGAATATTAGTTCATATTGAGGTCTATAGACACTGTGGGCACTGAACACATAGGCTACAAGAAACTTCTGAGAAAAAATTAGTTTTCTTTTATCATGATAAATGAACCTTCCACTATATAAATTCTTTAACTTTTTTTTTAAAAAAACAAAACCTATTTGACTATTTTGTCATGACACTTAGCTTAAAACACAAACATTGCACTGTATCTTCCTTCTTTAAATCTTTATTCTGGGGGCTGGAGAGATGGCTCAGCGGTTGGGAGCACCGTCTGCTCTTCCAGAGGACCCGGGTTCGATTCCCAGCACCCACATGGCAGCTAACAACTGTCTGTAGTTCCAGTTCCAGGCAAACACCAAGGCAAATAAATAAATAAATAAAGTTTAAAAAAAATGTTTTTAAATCTTTATTCTGTAAGTTCTTAATTCATTTCTTACATTTTAAATTTGTTTGTTAAAAACTAAGATACGACACACTTGGCCGGGACCGGTGCCCTCTGCGGCGTCCCAGCACACTCTGGAGCAGGGGGCAGCTGAACTCTGCACCTGGCCACACCCACAGCTCCTGCTGCTGCTGAGGGTATCTGCAAGGATCCCTACTGCGACCCCGAACTGAATGAACTGAGCAAACCAACTGCAGGGGTCTCTGAGGGGCGGATTCGAACCCTGACCAGAG
>PVIH01025622.1:0-20313 GCA_004025045.1 Sigmodon hispidus
TAACTATAACCAAAGAAGTAACAGACATATTTGACAAAAATTTTAAATCACTGAAGAAAGAAATTGAAGAGGATATCAGAAAATGGAAAGCTCTCCCATGTTCCTGGATTGGTAGGATCAACATAGTAAAAATGGCAATTCTACCAAAGGCAATCTACAGATTCAATGCACTGCCCATCAAAATCCCAACACAATATTTCTTGGACCTTGAAAGAACAATACATAATTTTATTTGGAATAACAGGAAAGCCAGAATTGCCAAAAAAATTTTACTCAACAAAATAACCTCAGGAGGTATCACCATCCCTGATTTCAAGTTATACTATAGAACTACAGTAATAAAAACAGCCTGTACTAGCATAAAAACAGACTGGTGGATCAATGGAATGGAATTGAGGATCCAGACATTAACCCCAAAACCTATGAACACCTGATCTTTGACAAAGAGGCCCAAAACATTCAATGGAAAAAGATAGTATATTTAACAAATGGTGTTGCCATAGCTGCATGGATGTGTGTAGAAAAATGCAAATAGATCCGAGCCTGTCACCCTGCACAAAACTCAAATCCAAGTTGATCAAAAACCTCAACATAAACCCAGCCACTTTGAACTTGATAGAAAAGAAAGTGGGATATACACTTCTACCAATTGGCACAGGTGACCACTTCCTAAATATAACACCAGTGGCACAGACACTAAGACCAAAAATCAATAAGTGGGATCTCCTGAAGCTAAGAATCTTCTGTAAAGCCAAAGACACTGTCAATAGGACAAAATGCCAGCCTACAGAATGGGAAAAGATTTTTACCAACCCTACAAGTGATAGAGGACTGATCTCTAAGATATATAAAGAACTCAAGAATCTAGAGCCCAAAACCTTGAATAACCCAATCAAAAAATGGGGTACAGATCTGAAAAGGGAAAACTCAGCAGAGGAATTGCAAATGGCTGAAAGGCACCTGAAAAAGTGCTCATTATCTTTAGCCATCAGAGAAATGCAAATCAAAACAACTTTGAGATACCACCTAACACCTCTTAGATTGGCTAAGATAAAAGGCATAGATGACAGCCTATGTTGGAGAGGATGTGGATCAAGGGGAACAATACTCCATTGTTGGTGGGAGTGTAAGCTTGTTCAGCCACTTTGGAATGCAATATGACAGTTTCTCAGAAAATTGAGAATCAATCTCCCACAAGGATTCAGCAATACCACTTCTGGATGTATACCCTAAAGATGCACATTCACATTCCAAAGATATTAGCTCAACTATGTTCATAGCAGCATTATTTGAAATAGCAAGAACCTGGAAACAACCTAGATGTCCCTCAACTGAAGAATGGATTAACAAACTGTGGTACTTCTACACAATGGAATACTACTCTGCAGTAAGAAAAAATGATATCCTAAAATTCGCAGGCAAATGGATGGATTTGGAGAATATCCTCCTGAGCAAGGTATCACAAACCCAGAAAGATAAGCAGGGGATGTACTCACTCATTAGTGGTCTCTAAACAAACTTACAAGAAAAAAGCCAAGCAAACCCTATCTTCAAACCACAACCACTAAACAGCTTTGGATCTGAAACACCCTGGATTGACCCTTTGGATCCTACTACACCTATAGGAACACCTGACTCACTCTTGAGGGAGGGGGGACAAAACTGGATTTGTCAGTAGGCGAGAATGAACTAAGCTTTATTGGATCAGTGGGACCATGGGACTGTCCAGGGAGGGGATGGGGAGTTGTGGAGAAAGAAATGGTGACCTGATATGGCAGGAGAGGAAAGGGACCTTGAATGGGGATATACGGGGATAGGAAAAAAAATCCACAGGGAAAGCTGAACACAAAGTAATTTTATGTGTAGCAAATTATTTGCATTATCACCCTCGATAAGTCATGCTTATGGTTTTTATTTTCTTTATAGTTATTATTAATTTATCAGCATTTTAAATTCAAGTTACTGTTTTTCTTGATAAATACAAATTAAAAAAAGAAAAGAAATATTTCTTGTGAAAACTTGTCAATGCTGCAAAATTACATTCTACTAACAAATATTAAAAATATCAACAATTTTAATATGTTGTGCCAATGTCTTAATCCACCTGATCTCCCCCACCATAAACCTCTCTAATATCTTTATCTATTGGTATCTTTCAATCCAGTATTCTGACCTAATCTGTTTACTATTGTTTATGCCAACTCCAACCTCCAGACATAGGTGAAGACCGTGTTACCTATCAGCAATTTATTGACCACTAATATGGCAGAAAATCAGAAAGTATACATATAAACAATTTACGTCAAAAGACTAGAGCAGAGCAAGGCGTAGTCAACTAAAAAGAGTTCCAAAAATAAACTGCCAAAAAAAAGACCAAAACAAAAAACCGGCATTCTCTCACACAAGGCCAGGACCTCTCACGAGAGTTCCAGACCAGTGGCACGATTTTCAAACTAATGATGCAACTTCCAGGCTGTTCGTGATTCTGGCTAATAACACAAATGTTCAGAGGTGCAACACATAGATAAAAAGCTTTTGTTAAAAACGCTCCGGTGCGCTCCAACCTTACCCCTTCACCGTTTCTTAAAATCTTCTCTATTTTATAAGTTATTCTCACAAAATAAACCTCATTTAAAACATATCTCATGACAAGTTCTTACCGAGATAATTGGCGCCCAACATGGGGCGCCTTCTGTTGTAGTAAGTTTTTCTTGGCCCATTTAGGTCCAGGAGGATTGTGACCTGGTGTGGCCCTCAAAGACAATTAAAACCTAGTTTGTGCCCTAGGCTTTTGTCTCTCAAAAAATTAAATCACACGCTTATATTAACTTAATATTGTTTGGCCCATGTCTTATGTCCATTACTAGCTAGCTCTTTTTTTTTTTTAGATTAACCCATTTTTATTAATCTTTCACCACGTGGCCCACAGCCCGTGGCTCACCTGGATTCCTACATGCTTCTTCTTTGGTGGACTGATCCAGAGTGACTTAACTCTACCCTTCTTCTTACCTGTTTGTGCTCTGATTCCCTACCCACTTTTATGGTATTCTAAATAGGCCAAATCAGTTACTTTATTTAAAGCATACAGAACAATACACCACACACTAACATACCTCCAGAGACTCTACCAAGACTTGTTCTTTATACATTAAGCTGGGGTCTAGTCAGGTGATTCTATTTGATCCTTTTCTCCATGAACCACCCATTATCCTTAGATATACCTCAAAAGTTTCAGGATTGGATCAGTACATGTATAATATCCATACATGCCAGACTAGACACTGAGTCCATCTTGCTTAATTGTATCTAAGCCACATCCAACCCTTAGGTCCAAATTGGCTTTTACATTTTGTGCTCTATCCCATCCTTATGTGTTCATATCATAGCATTTAAATACCTAATATAAGTATACATGTCCAGGTCTCTTTGCAGAAATATAATATGAAAAAATAGGGCAATATCTCTACCCTCATATTTATCAGTACTATAAAATGTTTTCTGATATGAATTATCTAAATTAACCAAAGAATACAGAACTTAAAAGAATAATTATTAAATGCTATCAAAAAATGAATTTAAAGAATACATAAAAAAACAGTTCAATGAACTTAAAGAGAATAAACTTCAGAACAAATGAATAAAGATGCTTAAAGGAAAAAAAAAACATAAGGCAGATGGAAATAAAGCAGACACTCCAGGATTTGAATATTAAACTCAGAGAAGTGATAGAAAAACTAAAAAAGATTCAAGTTGAAATAAAAATAGGATTTGAAACCTAATAGCCAAACTAGAAAAGTCAAGGAAAAACCTTACAAGTGGAATGAATCAAACAGAAGGCAGGGTAATAAGACTCAATGATAAGTAGAAGTATGCCAAAAAATGTAATGAATATGAAAAAAAATTTAAATTATAGGTGAGGAAGATGAATCCCAATTTAATAGAATAGATCAAATCTTCAATAAGATTTTAGATGAAAATGTTCCCAAACAAAGGAAAAACATACCCATGCACATAAAAGAAGCAGATAGAACACCAAATAGACAAGATCAGAAATAAATTTCATCATGGCATATCACAGGTAAAGCACAAAACATACAGAAAAAAGTAAGATGCCCTAAAAGCTGCAATTCTAAAGAAAATACAGAAACAAAATTTCAGGCTGAAGAGAGGAATAAAACTATCCAAACTTAGGTAGATGGAAATAAATGAAGATATAATTACTAAAACAGAAAGTATTACTGAGAACAAAAACATTAGAAATCAACAATAAAATAACTGCAATCAACATTCCCACTCACCCACTTCCAACACATTTCAATGATAACTTTAAACATGAATGTCCTCAACTCCCTAATCCAGTGATAATAGAATAGCTGAATGGAACAAGAAACAAAATGCATCAATCTGTTATCTACAAGATGGATAGGTACCACCTTGGATTTAAGGGATGGATAAAAGTATTTCAATCAGATGGGACCAGGAAAGAAGCAGGTATCATTATGCTAATATCTGACAAAATACACTTCACATTTAAATATTCCAAGAGTTTCTTGAAGTTCCCTTTATTCTATTCAAGGGAATACTTAATCAAAAAGATATTAGTATTCTAAATACATATGCACCGAACTCTGGTACACACAATTTTATAAAGTATACTACTAGAATGAAAAACACAGATTAACAGCAAGCAACTGATAGTAGGTGATTTAAATATTCTCCAGTATACAGGTAATCTGAACAAAATCAGAGCAGTGAAATATCAATTAAAGTACATGCTAAATAAGATGTATTTAACTGACATTTACCCAACACTGATGATTATACATTCTATGCAGCACCTCATAGAAGCTTCTCTAAAACAGATCATATCCTAAGACACAAAAAAATATTAACAAGTTCAGAAAATTGAAGTAAATCTATGTATTTGACAACAATCTGTTAAACCTTAAAATTGAGAACAAACAAATTTATAGTAAATACACAAACTCTTGCAGATTTAACAACTCATTACTTAATAATGAATGGATGTATGGGAAAGCCAAAAAAGAAATATAAAACATAATTTGCATGGAATAAAAATACAACAAGCTCATGCACACACACACATACATACATACACACATACACACACACACACACACACACACACACACATACATGCTAAAAATACTTACTTGGTCCACATGATAGAGAAAATGGGAAGAAGCATGGTGGAAAAGAGAGAAGAAGGGACATATATAGAAATAGATAAACTTACTTGTTTTCTCAGTTCTGTAAGGCTCACATCATTTGCCAGCTGGGGCACCTTTATGAAAGTCACGAGTATATATGGAAGAAGTTATGGAAGTTATTTAAAGTTATTTAAAATAACAAATTGACAAATTATTTAACTTTAGGTGTTCCATTTATAATTAGTGGTGGTAAGTGTTTTGTTCCAAGGAAATGTAATTATATATGAATTTGGGCAGCCCATGAAATAAACACAACTACTAGTGCAGAAAATGTGGGCTTGAAAGTTTATTTATTTTCACGTTGTTTCCATTTAAAGTTAATTTCCAGGTTAGTGATCATTTACTCCAAGTTGAAATTACCACCTCACCTCAAACTGTAGCAAATTACCAGCTAAAATTTGGCTGACTTTTTTCATGTTTTCTATCTTTCTCAGAGATACTCAAAGGAGGTAATTAGTTCCTGTGGCTTAAAAGACTCTGTCTTCCTGAAACAAGGAAGGACATAGCAGAGGCAAAGTAATTGTTCACTCACTTTAACCCGGTTAATAAATAACAAAAATAAGCCATGCAGATAATTGAACATTCATTGAAACATCTCAAAATGTCTTTATAGCACAACACTATTTATGAAGAGAGATGAAAGACACCGTTAAACCAATCTTACCATAATAATTAGAGCTGCTAAATAGTATTAATTAAATAATTCTATATTCTAAAGATATAGGCACCTTGCTCCAATTATTCTACATCTGCTGTCTTCTCTGTCCTCTAGTATGTTATCAGAAGAAGAATTTGAAATCTCTGACTTGACAGTTAAACTTCATTTTTAACAATTACCCTGTGATCTTGTCTGTGGTGGAAATGATCTCTGTATGCTGAAAATAAAGGAGCTGCTTTGGCCTATGTGGAGCACTGTAGAAGTAGGTGGAGGATCAGAGGAGAGACAGATAGAAGAAGGGCAGAGTTAGTCAGTCTCCATCTGACCTCCGAAGAAGAGCCATGTAACAAACCCAGGTGAGCCACAGGTTGGGCCAGGAGGTAGGTAGATTACTAAAAATGAGTTGAATTAAGAAGAAAGAGCTAGGGGCTGGAGAGATGGCTCAGTGGTTAAGAGCACCGTCTGCTCTTCCAGAGGACCCGGGTTCAATTCCCAGCACCCACGTGGCAGCTCACAACTGTCTGTAGTTCCAGTTCCAGGCAAACACCAAGGCAAATAAATAAAGTTTAAAAAAAATAAATAAATAAAAAAAAAAAAAAAAGAAGAAAGAGCTAGCTAGTAATATGCTTGAGACACAGGCCACACAGTATGAAATTAATATAAGCATCTGATTCATTTATTTGTGGGACAAAAGCCACCATGGGCAAAGTCAAAATCTCTGGCCCAAACAGGGCCAGAAATCTTCTACAACAAATGGTGCCCAACATGGGGTAACCATCCTCCACCACAAGGAGGATTAGAGGAGAGACAGGTAGGAGGAGGGTGGAGTTAGTCAGTCTCCATCTGACCTCCAAAGAAGAGCCATGTAAGGAATCCAGGTGAGCCTCCGGCCGGGCCACATGGCAAGTAGATTACTAGAAATGGGTGGAATTAAGATGAAAGTGATAGCTAGGGAAAAAGCCACTGCAGGCAAGGTATGAACTTCTGGCCCAAATGAGCCCTGGAAATGTCCTACAACAGATGGAGTCCCTGGGTGGGCCTGAGAAAGTTTAAAAGCTTAAAGAGTTCTAGACCATTGAATCAGAGGCAAAAGTGGCTTTCTGAATTGCATATATGAATTGATTTATGGTACAAAGACAGTGTGTTCAGGCTGGAATTTAAAAATGGTACATTCAAGGCACACAGCTTACACCCATACTTTTCACAGAAGACTTGGCATAAATGTGATTGGTTTAAAGTTTCTGCACACATTCAACAGAAAGGAAACAGGAAAAAACTTTTTAGGTAGCAGCATTTCTTGGATCCACTCTGTTTGCTGGCAGCAAGCAGAGACAGAGTGGCCACCTCTGCCATATTGAAATGCCACCAAAAGAGGCAGAGTCAGCAATTCCAGTGATCATAGCATTTTAAAAGTTCTTCTGGTTGGAAAATGATTAAGAATTTTCTTTTTTTATATTCTTTTTTTTTCCTTCTTTATTTTGTATTTATCAAAAAAAACAGTAAAAAGAATTTAAAATGCGGAAGAGTTAACAATAACTATACAGAGGATAAGAATCATTTAGGCTCACAAAAACTCTAAATGGGGTACAATGTATGTAAAATACACATAGGCTTCAGAGAGAAAAAGAAAGGGTAACGAAGACCTTAAGAAAGAGAAATAGGAATAAGGATAAAAAGGCCACATAAAGATGTCAGATAAATAAAGAGTCTGGATTATGGTTATAGTGTTCTCTTTTAATTTTTTATCTTTTAATTAGCTAACTACAGAAAGATGGTTGAATGCTGACTACTAAGTTGGACAAACATATATATTTTAAAGATATCTTGACTTTGAAATCTGTTTATAAGAATATGTTGCTTGGGAAAAGAGTTTCTGTTTTTGTCTTCACAGAAGATCAAAACCTGTGGATTAGATCCAGGCAAATGTGGTTACATTTGCTAAGGCCACCTGAAAAGTCTCTGATGGGAAGATCAGCTTCCAAGATGCCAGGTGAGATGATCCAGCCTCAAGACCCCAAGAGATTGCCAAGGCACACTTAGCCAGCTGGAAGTAGTAAAAGAAAGAAAGCTACATCCAATCTCTGCAAAATATTGTTTATTAAAGTTTGTTTTCATTATAAATGGTTAATGGTCATAGTCCATCTCTTTCTTTTTTGAGTTTTTTATTTTAAATTTTATTTTATTATTATGAACAAAGAAGTCACACTTTCTGTCCTTGTATATCCTGATTCAAGATCCCTTCCCCCTCCCACCACATCAAGTCATTCTCTTTTCTCCACAACTCCCCATTCCCTCCCTGAGCAGGCAGCAGGCAGTCCCAAAGTCCCACTGTTCCAATATTGCTTAGTAGAGCCTCCACTCCTGGCAGATCCAGTTTTCTCTCCCCAACCTCAAGACTGACTCAGGTATTCCTCTAGGGAGATTGGGATCCAAGGAGTCATTCCTAGGAGTTTCTGATCCCAAACTGTTCAATGGTTGTGATTTGCAGCTTGGGAATGATTGTTCTTATTTGTTTATTTGTTTGTTTAAAGTCCACTAATGAGTGAGTACATCCCCTGCTTATCTTTCTGGGTTTGTGATACCTCGCTCAGGAGGATATTCTTCAAATCCATCCATTTGCCTGCGAATTTTAGGATATCATTTTTTCTTACTGCTGAATAAGTACTCCATTGTGTAGATGTCCCACAGTTTGTTAATCCATTCTTCAGTTGAGGAGCATCTAGATTGTTTCCAGGTTCTTGCTATTATAAATAATGCTGCTATGAACATAGTTGAGCTAATGTCTTTGAATGTGACTGTGCATCTTTAGAGTATACACCCAGAAGTGGTATTGCTGGATCCTTGGGGAAATTGATTCTCAATTTTCTGAGAAACCACCATACTGCATTTCAAAATGGCTGAAAAAGCTTATACTCCCACCAACAATGGTGGAGTGTTCCCCTTGCTCTGCATTCTCTCCAGCATGAGCTGTCATCTGTGTCTTTTATCTTAGCCAATCTAACGGGTATCAGGCGGTATCTCAAAGTTGTTTTGATTTGCATTTCTCTGATGGCTAAAGATGAAGAGCACTTTTTCAGGTGCCTTTCAGCTATTCATAATTCTTCTGCTGAGAATTCCCTTTTTAGATCTGAACCCCATTTTTTGATTGGGTTATTCAAGGTTTTGGACTCTAGATTCTTGAGTTCTTCTTATATCTTAGAGATCAGTCCTCTATCACTTGTAGAGTTGGTGAAAATCTTTTCCCATTCTGGAGGCTGTCATTTTGTCCTGTTGACAATGTCCTTGGCTTTACAGAAACTTCTCAGCTTCAGGAGAACCCACTTATTGATTGTTGATTTTAGTGTCTGTGCTACTGGTGTTATATTTATGAAGTGGTTGCTGGTGCAAAACACCAGTCCATCTCTTTCAAAAAAACAGGGGGATATGATATAGGAATGATTAGAAAAGATAGATGGAGGGCTGGAGAGATGGCTCAGTGGTTAAGAGCACTGTCTGCTCTTCCAGAGGACCCGGGTTCTATTCCCAGCACCCACATCACAGCAAACAACTGTCAGTAGTTCCAGTTTCAGGCAAACACCAAGGCAAATAAATAAAGTTTCAAAAAAAAAAAAGATAAATGGATTTTGGTTTATTGATACAAACTAAAGGTCAATTTTGTTATGCTATATGTATTTTTCTACTATTAATTAAGGTATGATGCTGATGTAACTCATCTAAACTTGTAATGTGTAATTGAGAAATGCAGATTAATATTCATCTATGACAATCAAGCTTATAGTCATGTTAGTTAGGTTTTTGTAGGTATACAAAGATATATTTCAATTAGATAGGTAATCTTCAAACACTTCAAAGACATGCAGAATATGGCATTTAAAATATGTTAAGCACTTAGACTTTTCTGGATGTGAGACAGGTCTGCTCCTGGCAACATCAATGTATTTCAGGAAAATGATGGACATTGAAGAAACTCCATGTGGAATTTTCCATGTGGCAACAGTTAGCTGCTGGACAAGTAACTGTTCTGGTATTGACTGCTTGATATTATGCTGTATAAACTGGACATGTAGGTTCCATAGGAAAGTGACCTCTTATCTTTGGTAGAACAAGCCAAGATGGTCCTTCATGTTCCTACTTTGCAGAAAAAATTACCAAGCATTCTTCAGAACACAAGGAGAAGTGACTGACAGACTGTGCCAGATTTCCTGCATTACTGAAAGGTATGCCAGAGACTTTGGGCCTATAGGCTGAAGATGATGCCCCAATATTACAAAGGAACTTTGAGTGACTGTTCAGGCAGACAGGTGTCATCTCTATCATTTTTCTAGACTTTGGAATTTTCTTGCAGTTCCTGTTTATTTCAGTAATATTTTATCTTTCTTTGGTCTTTGATGTGGTTGAAGGTTTAATAATTATAGGTATAGTTTTTGTTAGATATTTTAAGAAGTATATTAGATATGAAACTTTAGACTAACAAGGATAAAGTAGATAAAGGAATATTTTCTTTAAGTTTATTCATTAAAAATAGACTAAATATTGTAACTGTAATTTTTGCTTGACAGCTGTTCTGTTGTATGCAATTTTGCTATATGGAAATAGAAACCTTCCTTTTTGATTAGACAGAAAAGAGGAAGTGTGGTGGAAATGTTCTTTGTATGCTGAACATAAAGGAGCTGTTTTGGCCTATGGGAAGCATCATAGAAGTAGGTGGAGGATCAGAGGAGAGACAGGTAGGAGTGTAGATTTAGTCAGTCTCTCTCTGACCTCTGAAGAAGAGCTATGTAAGAAATCCAGGTGAACCATGGGCCGGGCCATGTGGCAGATAGATTACTAGAATTGGGTTGAATTAAGATGAAAGAGCTAGCTAGTAATGTGCTTGAGACATGGGCCAAACAGTATGAAGTTAATATAAGCCTCTGATTAATTTCTTTGCGGGAAGAAAGCTGTCACAGGCAAGGTCCAAACTTCTGTCCCTAACAGGGCCAAAAATCTTCTACAACACTTGTTCTTCCTGTTGTGTATCTTTCCATAATTTTCTTATATATAAAATGAGGAAGATAACACTTGGTTCATAGAATGGCTGTGGAGGGTGAGAAAATATATGTCTATTGAAAGCATATTCAGGGATTTGCACTGGGTAAAAGCTTAATCAAGTTCAGTCCCCCATTTCATTTGCCAAAGTAAGGTTAGAAGACATAATCATTAGCCATCCAATATAAGATTCATATTGCAGTGAGTAGGAGCCTTTTACAGCAGTACACAATCAATAGCAGGGCTTCTCCCATCTCATCCATACAGGCATTTCCTGGGTAACTTCAAATAAAGCAGACTGAGAATCAGGTGGCCTGTACTAGGACCTCTAATTAAGCATTCCTTACACAGTAAGTGAAATAAGGTTTATGCTGCTGATCTGTGGAGTCCACTTTGATTGCCAAGTTTACAATCTAGGGAGGCCCATTCCCACACTTCAGTCTACCTTCTAGAGTACCAAAAGGCCTCAGAAAGATCTTGTCAAAGTCATGAAGAAATGACAAGACCATCTGATTTCTAGAACATCTGCAATTGGCGATCCCACCTGTGATATGGAAGAAAAAATTCCAAATTTCAGAGGTCAGTTTGCTAGTGATAACTCCAAAATGTCCAAAAAAATATCAGACTGTTAAAAAAAAACAAAGCAAAATGACGAAACAACCTTTTAGCAAGTGACCCTTTCCTATCATCTGTTATGTGAACAAATGACTTCTTGTTTCTCTTATGTTTTGGAATATAACCCACCTTGTTCACCTAAAATTCTGCTCCCAACCCATTTCCTTATGTTCTGTGACTGCCTTTCTGTCACAGCCTTTAAAGTCTATGATCATGTGCATACATGGCTGAATTCTAAGGAAAATAATCTGCCTACCAGCCAGGCTATTCCTAGTAGGGTATTATATATCTGCTTGCTCCAAAATATCTAAAGAGCAACACCCTGGTCTAGAGGATGAAAATATATAGTCTCTATATATTTGGACTATTAAATGTGTAAAAAAGCTACACACAGGATTTTCAGTATGCATCCATTTGGGGATAAGCTATGGCTAGTGATGTCAGGCACTGGCTCTGAGAGGTGCAAGTTTTCTTTACTACATCCAAGATGAAATATGGCCTTGGCATTACTATCCCTCAAAAAGAGATACTTAACTGGTACTTTGGGAACATTGAATTTCTAAATGTTTAAAGACCAAAGCCTAAATATTTAAGCATTTTTTGCTTAGCTAAGTAGTAGTCTTCACTTAACCTAAAAAGCTAAGCATTTTAGGGGTGGACTAAATTGGCCCTCAGAGCATGCTTCCTGGGGCTTTACATGATATATATGTTTTTCTCTGATAACACTTCTTATTTTTCATTAATATTAATGCAGAAAAAGTACACTATGCCCAACAAAGCACATAGCCATTGTTTAACATAACAGGCAAAACACTGATTAGCTATGACTAAGCAGTTAAACACTATTTGCACAGGCTTTGTGCAAAATACAATAAAGTTATGCATTTACAAAAGAACTGTGCTAACCAGAAGTCAATTTCACTTTTACAATAAAGTTCATAGATGGAAGAAACACCATTTATGATACAATAAATAGAAAATTTATCTCCATATATCTTCTATACTCAATAAGCCTCAGTCCACTTATCTGTAAAATAGGAATGCACAGAGTCTGACTTGTGTGTTCACTGAGTATGAAGGAGCTTTGTGAACTCTACAAAATTCTTTGTGTTAAGCATAGAACAACATGACATTTGCTGTAATATGACTTGTTTAAAGTGACCTGATGTGGTCCATCAATGAACAGGGACTCTTTCTTAATGTTAATAAAATTCTAGACTGATTAAAATTTCAACTATGCCATCCACTTTCTTCTCCTTAGAAAATTAATGAATTTGATTTGGCCAGAAGTGGAAACTGATCTAAGCATTATTGGGTCAGTGGGACCATAGGACTGTCTGCTCCCTGTCCAGGGAGTGGATGGGGAGTTGCAGAGAAGAAAAATGACCAGATGTGTTGGGAGGAGGAAGAGACCTTGAATAAGGATATACAGGGATGGAAAAAAAAATTCAGAGGGAAAGATGAACACAAAGAAAATATATGTGTAGCAATCTTATTTGTATTTCCACCCTTGATAAGCCATGCCTCTGTATAGTTATTGTTAACTCTTCCACATTTTAAATTCTTTTTACTGTTTTTTTTCTTGATAAATACAAAATAAAGAAAAAAAAAAGACAGCTTGAAGCAGCCTTGAGATCCATCGGCCCAGATCATTTTCCCCCGCTCCCTCCATAAACCTGGTTTTCCTTTTATAATAAACAAAATGGTGAGATGTAAGAATTCCTGACACTCCATGTGGTGAAGCCAACATGGCTCCTGCAGGATGCACCTTGTACAGAGGCATGCCCTTGCGTACCGCTATGTAAAGCACCACAGAGGCACCTCCCTAGATGCCGTAGGTAGGCACACCCCTAAATGTGGCTACATAAACCTGTGCCCACCCCTCTCTTAAAAATAGGTGCCCTGTTGCGGTCTGTCTCTCCTCCTCTCCTGCTTCTCTGCTCCTGTACCCACCTGGTAACTCTCCTAAATAAACTCTTGAGTGGCAAAAAAAAAAAGAAAATTAATGAATTGATGAATCTTTTAAAGACAGTCATGGAGGCATAATAAAAGATGCCTTTTTTGAGGAAGGAAAGAAAGTAGTGGATTACAATACAATGGCTTCAGAAAAATTGTAATTTCCTTATTTTCTTCACTTGCCTTAGCTCAGCTAATGGCTTCATTAATGGCCACACTCCCAAGCAAATAATAGAGGCCCTTGTCACATCCATCATAGTCATGTCACAAAAAAACCAGTTAGAGACAATCTAGCACCCTGTCTCATGACAGCTAGCAGGAAAAATCAGAATTAGGTGAACAGACCATCTGAAAGCTTATATGTTAGATTATTCTTAGCAATATATAAGCACACAAAAGTCTACTAGCGATGAAAGGGTAACTGTACCATACATCCTATGTTGAATAGATAGCTATGACAACATTCAAAAAAGCTATAAGAATGAGTTTTTTTTATTAAAAGTTGAACCACAATATCTTTCTTATTTCTTTCATTTTACTTTGATCAAAGTAACATATTTTCTCACAATTAACACAATCATGTCAAATCTGCAATGTCATATCATAATCTAAAATGTCATTTCATAAAATCAAGCTGTTTGACTGACTGAGCTGTTTCTTTTCTAAAGCATCTGGTGTAGCTGAAAGATTTTAAATTTTTATACATTTATTTTTTCTTGTACATCTTTGCTGAGGAGTGAGGAAACTAGCTTTCAGTGGGTTGTTTAATTTTTGTTATGGATATCAATGATTTGTATTAATCAAGGATGCCAGATATAGTTGAGTCAGAGCTTTATACTAGATGTAACTATATTCTGGAAGTTTCATAGGCAATTTCTTTGCTGGAATTTTGCACTCTTCCTGGGCAAAATCTACTCCTGGAAGTTTAGCTATATTATGTGCTATATACTTTTCATTTAGGGGACACTAAAAAACCAGTAAGTGTCCCAAAGCAATAACTAACTTAATGGGACCTCAAAAGCCTGGAATCAACTTGGAGCACAGCTACCAAAAATGGTTCATTTATTCCCAGGAAGGAGTGCTTGCTCATTGGAAGGCTTGGTTAATGGAGAAGATGCTAAAGAAAACTTTAGGGAATGGAAACTCACCACCTGACACTGCATCAGTGATTCTTTTCTTTGCTATATTTCACTATTACATTATAATAGACCTTAATGGGACTCCATGTTTAGATTCAGAGAAGATGACAAAGAAAATCAAAAGGTCAGTCTTTAACTGGTCTTTGTTCCTGCTGATGTTATCTTTTCTCCCTTGGCACACAGCTTATTCCAGATAATGACTTGTGCCTTTAATTTTCAAAATGCAGAAGGTGTTGTGTGTTTGCAGTGCTTCCCTAATCCTTTCTTCTGGCAAAGTAAATATGAAGCAGCTGAACCTGTAAGGGGTTTAGGTATTTCATTTCATCCTCATCTTGAGAAACTGTTTACATTTAACATTTCTCTTTATTAACAAATGTAAAATTAGAAACCCCTTTGCCATTCTCCTGAGTAACTCCAGATTAAAGAAAGAGCACATATTTTCTGCAGATGCCTTATGGTTATTCTTATTTAAAATAATCTAATATTTAAGGCTAGAATAATAAAAAGATGCTTTATACCAAACAAATTATATTATGTCTTTCTAAACTAGGGACACAGACATACTCCAACAACATTACTTTCAAACCAATATACTGTATTTGCCCTTAATTTGCAAAGTAAAGGTAGTCTTTTTTAAAACTGAGAGGGCAAGGGTGAAGGATATTAACCTGTAAATACTGTGTCCAAACTGTGGCCTATGGAGGGTGCATTTTAATTTTAGAAAAGTTTTAGTGGAGGGAAAAAGAGAGCTTCATGGTAAAGACAGATATAGGATAAAATTCTGTATATTTATATTGCTTCCACTTCTTATATTCAAACAACAAAAATTAAAATAAACATGTATCATGTACAGAATACCTACTCTAGGAACTATGATATGCCTCTGTAGTGGATATTAGTTTCTATGTGTGACAGCTGATGAATTTTAGCACAGCTTTGGTATCCTTCACACCTCAAGTTTCTCTTAAGTTATGTGATATTGAACAGGTCAGTACATGCCACAAAATATCATATATGAAAATAAGGAGAATGATTCTTACCTTCAGAACATTTCAGAGTTAAAATAGAAAATAGATATGGAAGCACAGGGTAGATAATATGTGCATAATAAGTTTTACATTGTTTTGTTCTCTTGTAAATTCTTGAGACATCCTGAGTTTAATGGTTGCCATAGGGTAACAGAGAATTATTATTCTGTGCTTTATAACATGCCTATTGGAAAACTTAAAATATACTGGTAAGCAAAGGGCAAGTCATGAAAGAAGCAGCAAGGAGCATGATTAACAGAATACAGACAAAATGAATATAAATTAAATATAGGTAGTTTGATTTACTATTAAATAGTACAGTTCAGTATGAAAAAGAAGTCAAGGAACTTTGAAAAACCCAACACCTGGTTTAGATCTGGAGTCTGTCATTTATTTGTCTACTTTACTTGTGTAATCTCCCCTGGTCTTGATTCTTGCCTTAGAAAAATGGAGTTTGTCTTCACTTAGAGTTGTAAAAACCAAATGAGATAAGACAAGTGAAGGACATAGCACAAACCCTGAACCTAGTAAGCATGTGACAAATGATTGCTATTTGTTCCAAAGAACAGTTGTCTTTATTCATGACATTCTTGAGAAATCAAGTCAGTTGACTAAACCAACAGGCTTTATTTAAGACTATGAGATACATCCAGCCAGTGCTTTGCCAGACATTTGAATCAGTCTATATTTTCACAAGATTGCATGACAATTCATGTCCATACTAAAATTGAGGCCAAACCTCTTAAGATACCCTATGACCTCACTGCTTTAAGTATGGTGTAACATCCACAGAATGGACTCTGGATAACTGCAATACTGCATTATACCAATGTATTTGTTAGGGAACGAGCAACTCCAATGTTTCACTGTTACTGATTAAAGCAGAATCAGGCACAATGCCAGGAAGGGAAAAAATGTTCTTCACAAATTCCCATCAGATTGTTTGGACATAATTCCTTGATAGATTCATAGTAAGTTTGGTTTGTTTGTGTTTTTGGTTTTTTTTTTGTTGTTCTCAAATATCATTGGGTGTTTCTAAATAAGAGATTTTATTAGTACAGTGGAGTGGGAAAAGGTGAATTTAATGGCATTGGGTCCAAATTTGAAGCTAAGAAATACTGATTCACATATGGGCCACTTATTAACTTGCATCATCACAAACGACCAACTTCCTACACATCTTTTTTTTTCTTTTCTTTCTTTTTTCCCCCACATAATATTTTTATTTATTATTTGGTGTTTTTATATCATTCACCCCATAAAGCTCAGTTATCAGGTCTTCCAGGTTCATATCCACTCTTATGATCTCCCCTTTTACAAACAAAGCCCACTCATGCTGCTCATTTACTTAATGGAGCATAATTAAGCTCTTTGTGACCAGACCCTTAAAGAAAACAAGTTCTTCCTCACACAAATCCCTGCAAAAATCCATCAATGCAGAAGTGAGGCACTGTGTTATTTAGCTATATTCTAGCCTTGAGCTTTGTTTACAATGAAATCTCTTTCTTTTTTCTTAAAGTCCATCAATGAATGAGTACCTCCTCTGCTTATTTTTCTGGGTTTGTGATACCTCACTTAGAAGGATTACTACTATTAGGCATATACCCTAAAGAGGCCCATTCCCTGTACATCTTAAGTGGCAACACAAAGGACACAGCTATCAAAGCTTGCCTTACAGAAAATACATCATTTCCCATCATCAGATGAGAGAATTCTTTAATCTTCATATGACTGATGTTAGCAGATAAGGGATTTCCTAAATTTCTGCCTTTTCCCTCTCGGGTACCAGTGCCTTATTACTGGAAGGCATAAGAAAGGAACAACCTCATTATCTTGATCTTCCCAAGTGCAGCCAAGCTTTCCCAGAGGCAGTAAGCTGAGCAGCCAGGAGGAAGAACAACAAACATAGTCAGAGGACCCTGGAAATCAACAAAAAAATTCTGCTATGTGTTGTTTGCCCTTAATTCTTGCATCAGGATCCGAGAAAGCTCCAATCATATAAATATTAGCCAGAAAAGAAGAAAATTATGGGAAAATGTCCTGAATAAAAATTAGGCAAAAGTAATTCATTCTTCCTTTCTATTCCTCCAAGTAGCTTGGATGGTGGTGCAAAACTCAATTTATCTTATAATTTAATATAAACTAGTGTCTAGCATCCAGCACCTGACACCCAGCACCCAGCAAATGCTCCATGAACAGGCATGCTTCTTTGAGCCTAAGTGTTGTAATTACTTTTCTATTGCTGTGATATGACACTATGATCAAGGAATTTTTTTTTCTTCTTTATTTTGTATTTATCAAAAAAAAAAAAACAGTAAAAAGAATTTAAAAAAAAATGCCGAAGAGTTAACAATAACTATACAGAGGATAATAATCATAAGCATGGCTTATCAAGGGTGGAAATGCAAATAAGATTACTACACATATATTTTCTTTGTGTTCAGCTTTCCCTCTGATTTTTTTTTCCATCCCTGTATATCCTTATTGAAAGTCTCTTCACCCTCCCACCACATCTGATCAGTTTTCTTCTCTGCAACTCCCCATCCCCTCCCTTGGCAGGGAGCCGACAGTCCTATGGTCACACTGGCCCAACAATGCTTGGATCAGTCTTCACTCCCGGCCAAAACCAGTTTTGTCCCCCCTCCCTCAAGAGTGAGTCAGGTGTTCCTATAGATGGACTGGGGCTTGAAGGGTCAGTCCAGGGTGTTTCTGATCCCAAGCTATTCAGTGGTTGTGGTTTGCTGCTTGGGCATGTTTAGCTTTTTTTCTTGTTTGTTTGTTTAGAGACAACTAGTGAGTGAGTACATCCCCTGCTTATCTCTCTGAGTTTGTGATACTTCGCTCAGGAGGATATTCTCCAAATCCATCCATTTGCCTGCGAATTTTAGGATATCATTTTTTCTTACTGCTGAGTAGTATTCCATTGTGTAGATGTACCACAGTTTGTTAATCCATTCTTCAGTAGAGGGACATCTAGGTTGTTTCCAGGTTCTTGCTATTACAAATAATGCTGCTATGAACATAGTTGAGCTAATGCCTTTGAAGTGTGACTGTGCATCTTTAGGGTTTACACCCAGAAGTGGTATTGCTCGGTCCTTGGGTAGATTGACTCTCAATTTTCTGAGAAACCTCCATATTGTATTCCAAAGTGGCTGGACAAGCTTACAATCCCACCAACAATGGAGGAGTGTTCCCCTTGCTCCACATCCTCTCCAGCATAGGCTGTCATCTGTACCTTTTATCTTAGCCAATCTAACAGGTGTTAGATGGTATCTCAAAGTTGTTTTGATTTGCATTTCTCGGATGGCTAAAGATGAAGAGCACTTTTTCAGGTGCCTTTCAGCCATTCGTAGTTCCTCTGCTGAGAATTCCCTTTTTAGATCTGAACCCCATTTTTTGATAGGGTTATTCAAGGTTTTGGGATCTAAATTCTTGAGCTCTTTATATACCTTAGAGATCAGTCCTCTGTCACTTGTAGGGTTGGAGAAAATATTTTCCCATTCTGTAGGCAGGTGTTTTGTCCTATTGACAGTGTCCTTGGCTTTGCAGAAGCTTCCTAGCTTCAGGAGATCCCACTTATTGATTGTTGGTCTTAGTGCCTGTGCCACTGGTGCTATATTTAGGAAGTGGTGGCCTGTGCCAATTTGTAGAAGTGTATTTCCCACTTTCTCTTCTAACAAGTTCAAAGTTGGTTGGGGTTAAGTTGAGGTCTTTGATCCACTTGGATTTGAGTTTTGTGCAGGGTGACAGGCTCGGATCTATTTGCATTTTTCCACACACTTCCTTCCAGTTATGCCAACACCATTTGTTAAATATACTATCTTTTTTCCATTGAATGTTTTGGGCCTCTTTGTCAAAAATCAGGTGTTCATAGGCTTTTGGGTTAATGTCTGGATCCTCAATTCTATTCCATTGGTCCACAAGTCTGTTTTTATGCCAGTACCAGGCTGTTTTTATTACTATAGCTCTATAGCATAGCTTGAAGTCAGGGATGGTGATACCTCCTGAGGTTCTTTTGTTGAGTAAAATTATTTTGTCAATCCTGGCTTTCCTGTTATTCCAAATGAAATTATTGTTCTTTCAAGTTCCAAAAAATATTGTGTTGGGATTTTGATAGGCAGTGCATTGAATCTGTAGATTGCCTTTGGTAGAATTGCCATTTTTACTATGTTGATCCTACCAATCCAGGAACATGGGAGAGCTTTCCATTTTCTGATATCCTCTTCAATTTATTTCTTCAATGATTTAAAATTTTTGTCAAATAAGTCTGTTACTTCTTTGGTTAGAGTTACTCCAAGGTATTTAATACTATTTGCAGCTAAAATGAAGGGTAATGTTTCCCTTATTTCTTTTTCAGCTCTTCTATCTTTAGCGTATAGAAGGGCTACTGATTTCTTTGAGTTTATCTTGTATCCTGCTACATTGCTGAAGGTGTTTATCAGCTGTAGCAGTTCTTTGAAAGAATTTTGTGGGTCACTTATGTATACAATCATATCATCTGCAAATAGAGATAGCTTCACTTCTTCTTTTCTAATTTGTATGCCCTTAATCTCTTTTCGTTCCCTTATTGCTTTAGCTAAAACTTCGAGAACTATATTGAATAGATAAGGGGAGAGAGGACATCCTTGTCTAGTTCCTGACTTTAGTGGGATTTCTTT
>PVIH01025623.1:0-20312 GCA_004025045.1 Sigmodon hispidus
GTGCTTGGGTTTGTAAGATGCTTACATATATGTCAAGGTCCAAGGGTGGCTATTCACATCCTGGTTTTCAGAGGGAAAGTGGGAACAACAGGGGGGATTGTCACAATCCACTCTCTAGGGAAAACCACCATGGTTTTAGTTTTAGCCCCTGCTGATTTCATGATATACTTAATCCCTAGCTGGGAAGAGGTATAGCCAGCTCTCCCCAGTAGATCTGATTGGTTCTAGCACTAATAGAGCCACAGCCTAGAATGAGATTGTTTATGCTCAATTGTCAGAGGCAGGGTCAGGCTTGAACTCACATCCTTGGGGCCAGAGGAAGATGGCAGAGAAAGAGAACAGACAATAGTCCAGTTATTAATACTTGCACAGTTGTGTCATTGTTTTCTTTTGTGCTCCTGACACAGAGCCAGAGCCAGGCAGAAAGCAAGCAGGTAGGGCTGTGTGGCCTCAGTGAGAAGGGCCCCAAGGATGTGAGAATACAGAGACATGACCAGAAACAACTGGATTCTGGCAAAAGAGTCATGCATCTCTGACTTGGCTGAATCCCAGTTAACATCTTTGGGCACCATTAGCTCAGCTGCAAAGAGGAAGTCCTAACACTTGCTTCAGAGGTGGCAACAACAGAAGACAGGTGGTCCAAAAGCCATGGTGTAAGTCCTCGACAACTGAGGCCTTTCAAAGGCTCTCAAGATTTCAGAACCCAGTAATGGGGACTTAGTTTCACCAGGAGGATTTTTCCTTTGGAGGTGCCAAGGGTAATCTTGGACAGGGAACTACATAAAAGGAACATTCCAGCAGGGGAAATTCCTCTAGGGCAAGTTCCCTTAAAGTTGACTCTATGTTAACCAGGACAGAAGCAATATACATAATAAAGGTTGGGTCAGCTGTGCCACAAAGAGCAAGACAAACCATTCATTGCTTCTGACAAACGAGGGGAGACAGAAGGCACAGAGGGCCACAGAAGGCACTGGTCTGTGGGGTTTTTGTTTGTTTCTTCTCTCTCTCTCTCTCTCTCTCTCTCTCTCTTTCTCTCTCTCTCTCTGTGTGTGTGTGTGTGTGTGTGTGTGTGTGTGTAACTTCTCAGAAGTTCTTACCTCTTTCAGTGAGACAGGTATACTAATATGGCTTCTCCAAAGGCAGCTAGGCTGTCTGGTCACACCAACATATGTTTTTAGGTTGTGGGAAGGCTTTCTGATCTATGTGTGTTGGACATGTATAGTTGGGCAAAGGCATGGGGTCTTATTCTTCCAGGGCACTTTGAATCTATTACTTGCAAGGGAGAGTTAGGAATTCCCTTTTCCAGAAGGCCTAGAGGCATTGAGTGGCTTATATAAGGACACACAGTAAGTTACTGGGGGAGCCTGATGAGAACCTCCTTCACTGATACACACACACACACACACCCAGGGTTTTGGTCAAGCTCACAATGGCTCTACTGTTGCTCATTCTTTAGTGCAGTGCTGCCTGGGAACTCCCGGAGCAAAAGCAAACCTGGGGACTGAAGCCAGAGGTGTGTTGAGGTAGCAATCAACTTCCTCAAACTTCCCCAGAGCTAAGGTTCCTAAGAATCTCTCCTTAGATGTTCTCCATGTCAGGTGTTCCACTCAGCATGAGCTGAGCCTCCACACAGGTATGTGCTGAGAACCATGAGACACAGCCCATTGTCTGGTTTTGTCTAGACTTGCTCCCATCTACTCAGGTACCCTAGTGACTCTTAGGAGTGGACTCTGGTTCAGGGTCTCATCTGTGCTTTCTGAAGAACCTTTGTTTATAGTCCTGGGCAAGGCCCTTCTGTACCCTTTCACTTGATCACAAGAACCCCAATAACACTATTCTCTAACTGTCTGCTCTGCCTCCCTGACTAGACTTGAAGACAAGAAACCCCTTCTCATTATCACCCAGGAAGCAATAAATGCTAAGAACTCCTGTTCATAAACTGATGGATACAGGAACACACACCACAGCGTTTGGACCATTCCTGTACATTGTAGGTCTTAGGTATGCCCACACACATTTCTTGTCTGTTCTTCCTACAGCTTCTTTGGAGGTATAATGGGCCCCTGTGTAATTGATGGGAATGAGGGTCAAATGTCACATGATCTTTTTTTAGTTTCCAGAGCCAGTTAAGTGAGAGTACTACATAGGATATCTGATTTTATTCTCTTCTAATGTACACATTCAATGCTATATATTTCCCATAGGTGCTGCCAACTGTACTCTACAAATTTTGAGAAGTTTGGATTGCCATTTAAAGTATTTACAACTTTTCCATGTGATTTTTCCTTTGACTTGGTATTATGGCTGATGTGCTGTTTAATCCAGTAGGGATTTGCCGCTGTCTTTCTGCTCATTGCTTCCTACTTTGATTCCAGGTGGTCTGGTTTCTGTTTTCCATATGTAAGGCACACCTCATGACTCAGAGTATGGTCTGTTTGGTGAATGCGTCCCGTGAACAGGAGAAGAATGTGCACTACTGCCTGTGCTGATGAAGTGGTCCATGGGTCTAGCGGGTCTATGACATCCAGGTGATAGGCTCTGTTGAGCTCAACTATGTCCTTACTGACTTTCTGCCTGCTTTGTCCATCTATGTCTGATAAAGGGGTGAAGTTTACCTCTGACTTCATTTTGCCTTAAGGAGAGAAAGGAGAAGAGGAGGAGGAGGAAAAGGAGAGGGAGAGAGAGAGAGAGAGAGAGAGAGAGAGAGAGAGAGAGAGAGAGCGAGCGCCTTGGGTGTTGTTCCTCTCTTGCTGGCCTTAGGGTTCAGCAATTAGGCTAGGCTGTCAGGCTCTTGAGCCCAGGGAAGGCCTGTCTCTATTTCCCCAGTGTACAAGCACAAGGATTATACCTGGTTTTATGTAGTGCTGGTGATCGGACCCAGGGCCTTATATATGTTAGGTAAGAGCTCAACCAATAAAGCCACATTCCCATCTCTTAATTATTTTATTTGACTTAATGTGTGATGCTAGGATGAAATGCAGGCCTCAGGTGTGCTAAGTAAGTGCTTTACCATGAAACATTACCACAGTCTTACACAGCTTCAAGCAGGATTCAGCTCACTGGTCCTTCTATCTCCTGTTATGGAGAACACAGCTCTCTGCTCCTCCACAGAGTGGAATGGTAAGGCACCATGATAGAGCAGGGAGCAGCCCTCAGCAAACAAAGTAACCTACCCATGCCTTAATGTTGGCCTTCCTAGCTCCCCAAATTGTGAGAAATGATCATACCCAGTCCTAGTTATCTGTTACAGCAATACAAATGGATGGACTCAGATGCATGCTGAGCCAAGTTTACCTGGGTCTGAGACAAAAAGCCAGAAGACCCTAGGGCTTGGTCCTGACATCCTCTATAGCTACCTTTCAAAGAAGGATGGTTGAGGAGAGGCCTTTGGTCCAGCACAGCCTAGTCAAGCTGCTATCCTTCAGATGGGTTTCTCAAAGCTGCAAAATTTCTAAAGGTGGGCAGTCACACACATGTAGACCAGGATCACCCCATGCAGACCGGGACCACCCCGCCCAGACAGGGACCACCCCACCCAGACCGGAACCACCCCATGCAGACATCACTCTCTTTTCACCATTCTTGCCTTCTACCTGCAAGAAGACCCTGTGCTCTCGATCTTTCTTGAATCTGTCAAAATCTCCCAAACCCAGTTCTCTTAGAACAAAACAAACTCTTGTAGCTCCCACGTTCATGTCTGCTGGAGAAGTGCTGCTGTCCTAGTTTTCTCTCGAGGCACTGATGCCTCCTGAGTGCTATCCTTCTCATCTGTTGGACTCTCCTGCCTGTCGAGAGTGCTCCCATAACAACTCAGAGTGCTCTCATTCTCCAGGGCCCACCCCAGTCCTGCCTTCTAGCTCTCTAGTCAACGCCTAAGCAGTCATCAAACTGTTTTCTACAACCCACCTCGCTTTCCTTTTCTGTTGTGACTGGTCACTGTCCCCGCCAGCTGCCACACAGCCCAGCGGGCCTAAAGCATCCATCTCATTGCACTAGTTCCTGCTCCAAATCTTTGCATGACACTACAAACCGAGTCCTTGACAGTGTACGGCGCTTCTCACAGATGCTGGTGACCCAGCCAATTCCACCCTCGAAGCCTTGATTTTGTCTCATTGTGAGTTACCTCCTGATCAGCATGGCTTGTTTCTGAGAGTTGACACAGAAGACTGTGGCTTCAGCTTCTCAAGCCTGTACCCCAAAGTTCTTCCTTACAATTTTTTCTCAACTCCCCAGGCCCAAAGGTGATCTCCTTCAGTCGGGAATATAGAGTGTTGATGTTTCAAGGGCACACTTACAGTATAGGACTTAAGACAGTGGCCTTGATTGTGGTTGTGAGCGCCTCTTTTTGCCTGGTCCAGGGTTGAGGTTGTGTCTTAGCCCCTCCCCCATACATATCTTCCCTCAAAACCCATTCAGTAGATATTTAATTGGGGGAACATTTTGGAACATGCTTAGCAGCATAGAGCTGAGAAAGCTCACAGTATAAAGATGGTGAAAATGGAGGAGTAAGCCACTGCATTCTAGAATGTAACTCAAAAATCTATTGAAAGAAGGAGGAGGAGGAAGAGGAGGAGGAGCTGGGTGTGTAATTGCAGCACCCAGAAGGCAGAAGATCAAGAATCTGAGGTCATCTTGTGCTTCAAAAAATACAAGGGGAAGACAGGAATATGGAGAGGTGGAAAAGTGAGAAATTATGGAGGATGGTAGTGCATGCCTTTGATCCAGTACTTGGGAAGTTGAGGCAGGAAGAGATCAAAGTTGAAGCCAGCCTAAGCTCTCCTGTGAGATCTTAAAGACAAAACAAAAGGAGGAGGAGGAAGATGAGGAGGAGGAGGCAGTTCAAGTTTCCCAAGGTTTTCAGTAGAGCCAATTGACCTCCCTGCCTCGTCCTGACACAGCTCCAGGTGTGGAAGCTCAAAGCTGGAATGATGCGGGCAGAAAGAAGTGAACCAGGGCTATTTTAGCCCGAGCTCCTGTGGCCGCTAAGCAGCCTGGACATAGTTGCTTCTTAGAGCAGTTCTCAGGATAGGCAGCACAGGAAATGAGGGGTTGTGAGGTGTGAGCTGCAGGCTGCTAATTATAACTGCCACTGTGCACAAGCACTTGCTTCGTGTGGGGCTCGTGACTTCTTCCTAGAAATGTCTACATTTAGATACAAAGATGCTGAGTGCGTCTCTGCTCATAGCTTCTTTCACAGATCTGTCCACAGATGTGATGGGAAGACCCCCTTGAGTCACAGATGAAGAAACCATTCAAGGACATCAGACATATTACCTGATCTTACAAGAATAAAAATCTAGAACCTACAGCCCTCCAAAATTCATGTTCTTAAAAAAGAAAGGAAAAAAAAAAGAGGGCGTTTGCATGGACAAGCCTTCAAGATCTTCCAAAGGCAATCAAACCCACCTCACCTCCTGCTAAAATATGGAGTCTACATCAATCCCTCCTTTATGAATAGGAATTTCCCACCTGATCACGGCTTTCAGCCATCTCCGTTCAAAAACAGGTCAGATTTCATTCTAGGGTTTCAGCTGGTGACAATCACGCTCAAGAGTATGGAGAGAAGTTAAAGGCATTCTGGAAGCACTCTGTCATGCCATTTTGCATCTCCACTGCCCAGGAGGACTCATCCCGAGGTGTCTCCCTTGCATCTAGTGGTGAAGATCTCTACACCACACAGCATGAGAATTCATCATACTTGCCCAGAAGATGGGCTGTTCTCCAGGTGCTGATGTATTCATCTTGACTTAAAACTGACACCTGACAGTGAAGATTTACTCGAAGTTGGTGGACAGACCTTTCTAAAGCCAAAGGTCAGTGAGTCAGAGGGACAGACTGATGGAACTGTGGCTCAGGCCTTGTGTACTTCCTGCATGGGCCTGTCTACCATCCCTGCCTCAGGGCTGTTCTGGTACAGACAGTCCCAACCAAATGGGCTTTCTTTTTCCTTTACTTAGCAACCACTAGGAAAATACCATCTCATGAATATGTTTCTCATCCTCATCACCTCTATGCATATTAATGAAAAAATCAGGTTAAGCCGAGCACTCTTTATCTGGCAATTTGAAATGTGAAATGCTACAAACTCCCTAACTGTTTGGTTCACTGACATCTTGCCATAAGCAAAAACTTCTACCCTGATGTTAACTGAGAAGCAGAATTAAAAGGTAGGTGTATTGGAAAGATTATTTTAAAAATCAACTTTCAGGTTATATGCAGACATGAAGCATAAGTTTCTTGGTTTTGCTTAGGTCTCATCCCCAAGACAACTCATTACATATGTGCAAATACTTCACAATCTGGGGGCAAGTCTGCAACATTCCTGGCTCAAGCATTTAGGATAAAGGATGCTCTGAACAGTGTCCTCTAGAGCAGGTTGTTCATACCAGCCATCAAGGGGCAGGAGCGCCTCATAGCCCCGTCCATCTCTCTCTCTGTTCCTTCAGCAGGTGTATCCCCACTGTAAATCCTCTTCTGGTTAATCTCTGGAGTCCACTTCCTCTTTCTACTGGCCACATGTATGAGGGAAAATTCTTCTTCCCATCCCACTGGGCTCCAGCCTCTCCATGTGGTCTTGTTTCGGTCAATGAGTTGAACAAGGAAGTGGTGGCTGCCATGACTGAGTGGAACCTTCCAGAGTCATCATAAAAGTCTGCTTTCTCTCTCACTCCCGAGATGGGTATGGCTCTTCAGCAGCATTGCAGCGTGAAGGGATTCACCTGCAGGTCATTCATGTCCCGTCAGGGAGAACACACACACACACACTCACACACACACATGCATACACTCACATACATACACACACACTTTGTATATGTGTCTCATAATTGTATATGTACCATAGTACATCCATGTTACTTTGTGTGTGAGCAACTAAAGTTTAGGGCAGTCTGTTACCACTACAAGCTTAGCCCAGCTGACAGGATCAGAATATTTTCCGAGAAAAATCTTTGTAAGAAACCAGAGAGAGAAGTTGGGTAGTGGTGTCACCCATCTTTAATCCTAGCACTGGGGAGGCAAAGGCAGGAGAATCTCTGTGAATTTGAGGCCAACTTGGTCTACAGAGTGTGTTTCAGGACAGCCAGGAGTACACAGAGAAACCCTGTCTCAAAAAAATCCCAACCAACCAATCAATCAACCAACCAACCAAACAAAGACAATGGACAAACAGAAGAGGAGGAGGAGGAGGAGGAGAAGGAGGAGGAGGAGGAAAAGAAATCAGAGAGAGGATTCTAAGTGCCTCAAAGCACAGCTGTGGTCAAAGTAAGACTCACTTTTGGGACACCCCCTTGTCTCTTCCCTCTACTCTGTGTGGGGAAATACTAAAAGCTCCAATGCTAGGCCCAGGCCTTTGTGTTTCCCACTTCCTCCTTGGTACACTCTACTGAAGTCACCCTGGCCACAGAGTCTCACATCCTTTGTCATCTGGACAACAGATTCCTTTCAGGACTCTGACAAAGGCGCCATCTTATTCCCATCTCACAGTCAGGGGAGGCAGGGCCTGGAGAGCCGGAGCATTCACCCCAGTCACACAAGTGGCAGAAGACAGACTGAGAGTCAACCAGGCTGTGTGTCCCCAGGTCTGTGCTGAGTCCTGATGTGTGTAAGGGCTCAGAATTAAAAGAGAGGCTGGAGGGCGGGACCTAGAACTGCTGAGGCAGAGAAACAGCCACTGGCCTTGCGTTGGTGGCCAACCTCAAGGGTTTGGGAGCAGCAGAGTAATGTGAAGAGAGAACAAGATACACAAGCTATGGGCATCTCTGTGTTTGTGGTGAATGTGTAGGAAGAAGGATTGAAGAAACAGATTACACAGATGAGTTTGGTTTGTGTTTTGATTCCATTCAGGGCAAAGCTAAACACTGAATGTATTTACAGCCTTAAAATGCAGGGAATTCTACCATGGGGCCCTTGGAGGAGAACCAAGAACCTGAGATGTTAGTGCTCCCATTTCTGAATGGTCTGATGTAGGCATCTTGGCACAAATGAAGATATTCTTAAGAGACGCTGGTGCCCCTTCTCTGGGCTACCACACCATTGAAGTCGCTGTATCCAAGGAACTCAAGTGTCAGCTAGGAGAAGGAAAAGGCTGGGGCCCTGGGGCCAGCCAGAGGAGGGTTTATTTCTCGGAAAGAGATTTCAAAGTTCTGATAGCATGTCAAACAACCTGCGGGACACACTGGGATCCAGACAATGATGGGGTCAGTGATGGCCATACCCTCTGGCCAGGCCTGCTAATGCTCATACAGAGCTCCAACTTGCAACTTAAGCCTCATGTCAGGACCCTGTGGATGGACTCTGTGGGGACAGTCACTGGATTTCTTTATCTGTCCCTGTCCCCACACCGAGCATCTCTCCTTTCTTATCTTTCCACTATTACTTATCTTTTTAATTTGCCTATGGAGAGCCAGTGGCCCCAGCCCAGTTTGTTGGGGCTGCCAGGGCCCAGGCTCTGACCCTCATAGCTCTAGTAACACTGTTCATCTGTCTTCACAAAACTTCACTCAACTAAACTGCCACAGGCTCCTGGACCTTCTCAGAAGCCCCTCCATGTACTTCCTGTTTTAGCAATCACCCTTTTTATGTGTGTCAGGAACCTCAGCCCTGCCTGTCTGACCTCCATCGGTACCCAACATCGCTTTTCTTGGTTGCCATCCCTGCCCACCTTCAGCCAGCAACACAGTGAATCATCCCTCCATGGCCCCACCTTCCCACCTGTGCAAGCTGAACCGGGATTGGGTCAGTTCTGTACTGAGGGTTGCAATGCTTCTGAACTGGGCCTGTTTTAACCCTAGTCACCACCCCTCACTCTTTCTTGCCTCCCACAGGCTCTGGATTAGAAAGGGGGCATGAAATGAAACTAGCATCCTGCTTCCCAAGAGGTGTGTTGTATTTAAGGTGCAGATACCTAGATGAGACGGGGGTAGGACTGAAGAGCCACAGAGGACAAAGGAGCAAAGCAGAGCTGAAGAGAGGTTCTGCGTCAGTTCTCTCCTGTCACCTCCAAAAAAATATCAGGCACCCTGCCTTGAACCAGTACTCTCTTCAAGGGCCCTGGGCATGCTCCCACCTGAGTGTTTTCCCAATCCTACAAGATAAAACTCAAGGCGTTTGGGTTCCTAAAAGTTCAGAGGTAACTAGTCTTTGGAAGTCATGACCCTCGGTTAAGAGGTGGGACTATCCGACTATTCTGAAATAACAGATCATCAGTTTGTGGTCTATTGGTCACCTTTCTCTAAGGGTCACAAACACATCCAGGACCATGTGGTGTCAGAGACGCTGTGAATGAAGGTCACCTTCCCCTGGCCAGAAGAAAAAGGACCCAGGTTCTCGGGAAACAGAAGCCAACTCCTCCCCTGAGTCATCAAAGGATACCATGTACTGCAGTGGCTAGAAAAACCACAGCCTGCTCCCCACACTCTCTGAGAACTCCACCCTTGCCCCCCGACTCCACAGCCTTTTCCTAGTGCAACTCCTAACTGTTCATTAAAATCCAACAGCTCTTCTTTCCTGGCACATGATTGACTACATTTCCCAGTGTCCCTTGCAGGCAGTTTGGTCATGTGCCCGAGTTTTAGCCAATAAAATATGGGTACAAGAGACAGACTCCTTTTCCAGTCTCTAACTGTTGCTGAAATATGGAGGTCACAAAGCTGGAGGTCGCAGAGCAGCAGGGTGCATGCAGGGGCCCCGAGGGAAGCATATCTTCCTGTGCTTAGAAATTTCCCTCCTGAAACTTTAAGCCATTTCTCAGTATTATGGTAGTTGGCTGATTTTCCACATGGCCATATTCCCCACAACAGTAAATACCTTTCCAGACAGTAAACACCTTTCCACGGATGTCTCTTATCTCACTTGATACCCTAAAAGGCAGGTGCTGAGTGTTCCTGCTACAAGATGCACACTCCATAACCATGCTACAAGTGTAAGATGCAGTACATGTGTGTTCATATGGTCTGAGTCTCTGGAAGGACCCCACTCCCAGCAGGACAGGGAACCTGCTCTTTTGTAGAAAATCAGCTTTTTATTGAACTAAGACAGGCACCTTCACACATTCAGGACCCAGCCCTAACGCTCCCTCCTCTTCAATACCCTCCCAGATTCTTCCCACAGAAGGGAGGATCTAGGCCTACCACACCCTTCAACAGGAGTCTCTAAGCAGTAACAACTGAGGAGCAATGGGAGCAATGTCTGGACAGAGCAACAGTATCTTTTTGTCCTGCTCTAGCTCTTTCTGACTTGACAGGAGCCCCACCCCCACCCCACCCCAGACCAGGGCCTCCATCTTATGTTTCTGTCCTGCCAGCAACTCCCAAATACCCAGTAGCCACTGCCCAAATTATCACACACCAGAGGTCTCTGTCATTTCTAGAGTTTTGGAAGTTGCTTGCCGTGCACTTCCTGTTTACTTAGATAATATTATATCCTTCTGGGGTCTTTGATGGAATTGAAGACTAGATAGTTATAATTATAGTTTTCCTTTGTAATAGTAGAAAGTAAATTAGATGCAAAACTTTAGACTCATGAAGATAGGATAGATAACTATTTTCTCTAATTTTGTCAAATGCAAATGGATTGGATATTATTACTGTAATTCTTACTTAAAAACTGTTTTGTTGTATACAGTTTTACTATATTAAGGTTAAAACCTTCCTTTTTAATTAGACAAAAAGAGGGAAATGCTGTGGGATAATGATCTTGTACACTGTAAAGATTTGCCACTCAAACTGGTTTAATAAAATGCTGATTAGCCAATAGCCAGGTAGGAAGTATAGGCGGCCAGGGGTGTGGGCAGCCAGACAAGAAGAATTCTAGAAAGAGGAAGGACAGAGAAAAGATGCTAGCCAGCCACTGAATAAGCAGGACATGAAAAAATGAAGTACAAGCCATGAGCTACACTGCAAAGCATAAATAGAAACATGGGTTAATTTAAGTGTATGAGCTAGCTAGTATCAAGCCTGAGCTCATGGCTGAGCATTTATATATATAATATTAAGTCTCTGAGTCAATTATTTGGGAAGTAGCTGCTGGTTATTTAGAAGTTTCTGGTGGGACAGAAAGGGTTAGGGTTATCTTACTCATCTATGTACTTTCTCAGTATCTTGTACAACAAACATGTATTTGCTCTAGTTTCTTTAGCTGCTGTTACTCTGTGGTTGATGAGGGTGACAAGATTCAGGAAACACCCCGGAATTGTTTCTATGGGTGCCAACTGGTGCTTGGAATATCCTAGGAATTTCTCCCCCCACCCCACCCCTAGACAGGGTTTTTCTGTATAACAGCTCTGGCTGTCCTGGAACTTTCTCTGTAGATCAGGGTGGTCTCAGAACCCACAGAGATCTACCTGTCTCTACATCCTGAGAGCTGGGATTAAAGGTGTGTGCACCACCACCCAGTTTTATCCTATGGACTCTTGTCACAGACTTCTTGGATTTTAAAATTTAACATGCAAACACGGCCTTTGAAAGAATGCAGAAGTTAATTCAGATGTATGCCACTAGCCCAAAGTGTCTTTAACAGTACAAACCCATCCTCAGTTTGGCAGTGGAGAGGCTAAGGTAGAGGGACCATGAGTTTGAGGCTAGCTGGGATTAAAGACCTCCAAACAATATCCCCTTTAGCCCAGCTCTGCTCTGGTAGTCTCGTGAACACCCAGAACTTTTGCCTTTAGAAGTGCTCACTCCAGATCATGGTTTGAGAATGTACTAATATGTCCCTGAACCCAAGACTAGACATTTTATTCCCCCATACACCTTTTTCTTCCCATTCTCTGTCATCCTTTGTGCTCACAAACAAGAGAGAACTTGACTATGGCTACTTGGGAAGCAAAGACAACCAAGCTGTGATCAGAGGAAGTGAAAATTAACAATGGCTTTGCTTAATGTTTTGAAATAGAGCCTTTCTTCTAGTTTGACACTTTGTGACCTGACCCTGCATAGCTGGGGGTAGGGGGACCTTCAAGTTATTGATTCTTACCACAGCTGTCTTGCAGGGGCTAGGATTACAAGAACACACTATCATGTCTGGCAGTTTTAACATTTGAGTGATAAACTGAGTTTAAGACAAACCTGGTCAAGATCTAGTCCATATAATGTGGGCACAGGAGACACATCCAGATGTGTTTCCTCACAAACTCTTACCTAATTCAAATTACGACCTTGGACCCAACCCTAAAAATGATTTTCCCCATTCTAGTTTTAAACACAGGAACAGAGTGGAGGGTCTGTGGCTGGCGGGTTCTGCTGCTGTAGCTTGGAGGAAGGAAAGTGAAATGTGAACTTACTAGATTTTTCTTCTCTGATTGGGTATTCTAGGACCTCGGTGGAGCTGTCCTTCAGGGAAGGAAAATGGACACACAGCACCAGACGCTTCAGGCTGCTGTCCCGGCAAACCAGGAACATCTGAAATGGGAGAGGCAGAGGTTCAGTAAATTAGAAGCTTTGGTGGAGGCCAGATGTAGCAGTAGAAAGAGAATCATATAGAGAGAATCCGAAAACAAACTTGATGGGGAAGTGGTCACGCATCCCTTGAGAAAAAGTGGACTTGACCCGTATCCAAATCGGAGGTCCCGGGGTCTCAGTGTCTACATTGCTGATGCATGGGATGGGGTTGGGGCTCTGTGTGAGGGTGGTTCAGGATCTAGGTTCAGAAAAGCCCTCACAGTTGGGAGTTGGTTGAATTTCAATTCATGCTCTAGCACCCAGCTTTTTTGGGGGAGCAGCGGGGTAGAGGTGAGGAATGTCTGTTGGAAACAATCATAGGTATTAGAAAATTTATACTTTTTTTCCCTTTGCACAAACAAAAAATAGCAGCCAGGCGGTGGTGGCACATTTGTTTAATCCCAGCACTGGGGGTGTGTGTGGGGAAGGCAGAGGTAGGTGATCTGTGTGAGTTCAAGGCCGCCATGGTCTACAGAACTAGTTTTAGGACATCCAGGACTACCAAAGAAACCCATCTTGAAACAAACAAACAAACAAATAAATAAACAACTATTGTTTAGACTTCATGATATTAGAGATTGAGCACAGGGCCTTGTGCATGATAAGCAGCAAGGCCTTTCTACTAAGTTCCAGCCCCGTCTCTCATTTTTCTTTGAGACAAGGTCTCACTAAGCTGCTGAGGCTAGACTTGAACACACTCTGTAGCTCACATGGGCTTGAACTTCTTTAATTTTCTTGCTTAGCCTCCTGAGTAGCTGGGATTACAGACCTTTGCTATCAGTCCCTGCTACAAACAGCAAACAGTTAACCTAGAGCTCTCTGTGGTAAGAACTGTCAAGGTATATATATCATATACTCGCTGGCTCCATTTTCTCCATCACCTCATGGTGTGAGCTTTCTTACTGTCTATAGGTGAGAAATAGAGACCCTCATCATCACTGCCCACTGCTTTGGGAGGGTGGTGGTGACTGAGGAAATGCCTGCCTGGATCACAGGATGAACTCAGGCAGGTTGGCCTGGCCAGGACATTATAAAACAACAATGGATAACAATGGAGAAGCCTCTCCTGGTGATTGCACCTGGGAGGCCACTGCCTCTGGGGACCATTTGAAGTGGAGCCACTACATGATCAGAAGTGGTACAACCTAGGAGTCTATAAATACAAACTTAGTCACAGCTTTCTGACTGTGAGAGGCCAAATGGGGTCTAGCTTCAGGATACTCAGGACCTTCACATTGCAATGGCTTTCTGCACTAACCTGAAATGAAGTTCTTCAAGGCCTTCTGCTGCTGTAGATTCCCTCTGAGCTAATAGAACCAATAGACCACCCTCTGGGCTAGGGGGACCTGTGTGTTTGTGTACTATTAAGACAGTACTGGCTGACTACAGACAGCTCAGAATGGGCACCATCTTTTTTTTTTTTTACTTTATTATTATTATTATTATTATGAACAAAGAAGTCACACTTTCTATCCTTGTATATCCTTATTCAAGGTCCCTTCCCCCTCCTGCCACATCAGGTCATTCTTTCTTCTCCACAACTCCCCATCCCCTCCCTGGACAGGCAGCAGACAGTCCCATGGTCCCACTGACCCAATATTGCTTAGTTCAGTCTCCACTCCTGGCACATCCAGCTTTCTCCTCCCTCCCTCAAGAGTGAGTCAGGTGTTCCTCTAGGGGGAGTGGGATCCGAGGAGTCAGTCCAGGGTGTTTCTGATCCCAAGCTGTTCAGTGGTTGTGGTTTGCAGCTTGGGCATGCTTTGCTCTTTACTTGTTTGTTTGCTTGTTTGTTTAGAGACCACTAATGAGTGAATACATCTCCTGCTTATCTTTCTGGGTTTGTGATACCTCGCTCAGGAGGATATTCTCCAAATCCATCCATTTGCCTGCAAATTTTAGGATATCATTTTTCCTTACTGCTGAGTAGTACTCCATTGTGTAGATGTACCACAGTTTGTGAATCCATTCTTCAGTTGAGGGACATTTAGGTTGTTTCCAGGTTCTTGCTACTACAAATAATGCTGCTATGAACATAGTTGAGCTAATGCCTTTGGAGTGTGACTGTGCATCTTTAGGGTTTACACCCAGAAGTGGTATTGCTGGGTCCTTGGGGAGATTGATTTTCAATTTTCTTTGAGAAACCGCCATACTGCGTTCCAGAGTGGCTGAACAAGCTTACACTCCCACCAACAATGGAGGAGTGTTCCCCTTGCTCCGCATCCTCTCTAACATAGGCTGTCATCTGGGGCACCATCTTTTTATAAACTTCTAGGCTGTACCACTTCTGATCATATAGCTCTACTTCCCAGTGGTCCCCAGAGCCAGTGACGTCCCAGGTGTATTCATGATGACAGGCCTCCCTTATTACAAACTATTGCTTAATAAGGGCCCAGCTGGCCCTTCTCAGGCTCACCCTTCCTTCCCAGGTGATACCTTCTGGAATATTCCTAGCCTCCTTGAATACACTGTCAAAGGAAGAGAGGCGTTTAGTCGGTGTTCCCATTGCTTCCATGTTGCTCCTGGACTCTGTCCCCCCAGGCTCAAGTTCCAAACAGCTCAGCTGAAATTCCCAAGTCTGAAATTCCTCTCTGACTAGGAGTGTGGCCTAGCTGTTGAGGACTGGCTGAGGAGCAAGGACAACAGGACACCCCCAAGTGTGAGGACATGAACCCAAGTGTGGGAGGCCCTCTCTTTACGCTCCAAATTCTGCTGCCATGACTACTGGTTTTTAATCCCACCATGAGGACACTGCCAGATCATCTTAGGTGTGAGTGCAGCATTGTTAATGAAACACAGTGACCTCACTGCTCCTGATTCACAGCAGCTGATAACTACTGTCTCCCCAGTTGGCTTCATGCCTGAACTTACAATTTCTCATACTAAGTCTATAGGGGGTGTGGTTATGAGGATACAGAGGTCAAGAAGAGCCAGGTAATGCTTAAGACAGCACAGGAGGTGCTAGAGATGGGTTTTAATTTCAGGCCCTTGACTTTAGGTCCCAGGCATGACCATCCCCCATCTCACTAGGTTATTTCTCCATGAACATTCATGGCCCTTCTGGAAGTTAGCTGAAGTGGGAAGCAGGGGTGGGGGATGGGGGTGGTCAGCCTCTCTGTTATGGGTGGAGAGAGCATGAGAACCAGAAGCAGAAGTGGAGAGAAGGGAAGAGGAGTTGCTAGTTTCTCTGCTTGTTTCTAGATGCTTCCGTTAGACCATTCTCCCTGAACTCTAACTGTCCCAAATATGAAGTCACTTTGTTTCTTCAACAGAGGTTCAAAGTCAGTTACCTCCTTGCCCACAGATCCATGGGAAACCAGCAGGGCTGGAGGAAATGCGTGTGAATGAGTGGGTGTGGTACAATATGAAATACAGCTGGTCTTTGTTTCCAATTCTTGGTACAGAGTTTCAAAACCCAGGGAACTTCCTGAGGCAGGGGCATCTGTCATTTGTAAGAACTTCTTCCAACCAGGCATGAGACTCTGGTAACAAGAGGCTTTGAGGCCTTGGTTTCAGAGGAAGGCTGAAAAGGGATTTCAGGCTGGACCTGCCAGCCCCACCCTGACCTGGGGGAGGTGAGCAGGGCTGGAATTGGTACCCTTACACAGCCTGTGATTTCATTCCTGCTGAGACAATGAGACCTCAGTAGAACACTGCTCGATACATCTGGTGGCACATGTCTGGAATGGTAGAGTTTCTTTCCATTTAAACATCTTTGAACTAGAAAAGGGACAGGGTGAGCAGGAAGCTCCTGTGGTAAGAAAACCAGACAGGCCTGATTCCAAGCTGCAGACCTCAGACCTTGGCTCTGAGCAGACAGAAGCCAGAGTGAGCAATGTGGGAATGCAGGTGTCAGGAACAGGCACCTGGGGCCTTCTGTTCCTTCCCGGATATTCTCCAGGGGAAGTGGTCACAGAGCTGTTCACTCTCCTGCCCACACTGCCCAGGTGCCTGCTCCTGAGCCATTTCCTGATTTACCAGGCTACCAGCAGACCTCGATGGTTCCAGGTTCCTCACCTACCCTGACTTCCTGACATCTGGGTCAAGGGCTCCTCTGCCTCTTTTCTCCTCCAGCAGCTCCCCTGAAACAATCTACTAGGAACCCCTAGAAAGTAGGATAGTCTTCTCCAATCAGTGTAAGCCACTGAGCCACGTGCCACACTGGGATCTAACGTCTGTGAACAGCTGGAATTCCTACAGTTGAACTCTGAACCAGACGGTGGTGAGAGCCCTGAGCCCTGAGCCTGGATAGTTGTATCTTTCTTGATTCCCATGCAGAACTGCTTTGGGTTGTCAGGGGCTCACTTGCCCTCTCTGAGCTGGCTTTGTAGAGAAAGAAAAACAATGTAGAGGTCTAAACTTTTTTGGTAGAAAATATTCTTCTTGCTCCAGCACCTTGGGGGCCTTCCCAGCCACACCCCCCAAGGATGAAAGAGAAAGTTCATTTTGTGATGAGCTAAGACAATCTCCAGGAGCAGACAACTCAAGAGCCTTTCCTGTCTGTCTTGGCCAGGATAGAATATTTTGGTTGTTTTTTGTTTGTTTGTTTGTTTGTTTGTTTGTTTGTTTGACACAGTGTCTTGTTAGGTAGTCCAAGCCCTACTGACACATGCTATGGAGCTCAGCATAACACCAAACTTGCAATGATTTTCCTGCCTCAGCTTCCTGAGTACTGTGATTGCAGACATGTACACCATAGATCATACCCTGCCAGAATGTCTGGTCTTCATTGTTTGTTTGTTTGTTTGTTTGTTTGAGACAGGTTATGGTGGCCTTAAACTCAGATTCACCCATCTTGCCTCTGTCTCCCAAGTGCTGGGATAGGATAGGATGGGTTTTGAACAAGCCAATGTTTTAAACAATAGCTGGAATGAAAAAAGACTAAGGCAAAGAATTACACAGCCACAGCAATCCCTGAAATAAATAAAAAACAGATACACTCTAAATGGCTGTGTTTTTCTTTCATTTTGGACCAGCACAGTTTGCAGCTAGAGGAATTTCCCATCATGCCTATGAGGATGCATCTAGTTTGGTCAAGGCAAAAACTACAGGGCTAAGTGGGCAGCCCAGTGGCCATCCTAGGCTCATGTAGCTGTGGTATTTCACCTGCAGCCAAGGACCTCTCAGACTAGGCTTCCCACCCTGCCAGCTGAGGAGTGTATGCAGAAAATCAGAGACCTGGAAATGGACTGAAGGACACAGGGAAACTGCAGCTCATCATTCCTCTAATTTACAGCATAGCCATGGCAAGGCCCAGGCAGCATTTTTCAAGGCTGGCCACAGCTCAGAGTCACCTTGGGAACTTTTAATGCGTGCCAATGTTCCTCTTTTTAGAAACAGAGCTTGGAGCCAATGGATGGATTAGCTTCTCAAGTACCGAAGGGGGAGGTCCAAAGTGTCCCACTCATGGCCCAGTACATCTGAGAATGTTAGGTAGAAGAATCCTACCTTTTTAAGCCAAGCCAAAGGACTAAGCATTTGGGCTGGGGGTTGCTGCTGTGATTTTTTGGGGGGGGCTTCTGAAGACAGCCAGTGGTGGAATTAAATGAGGTGCCACAGTTGGAAGCCAAACTCAGGTCACATGTTCCCCCTGCAGGGCTGTTCCTAAGTGTGCCCCTGTTGATAGGGCTGCCACTATAGGGATGAGAGAGCGGACCAGCACTCAGCCTTGCCACCACTGTCAATGCTGCTTTTCTCCTGGCCTTAGCCTCATCCAATGCAGAGGGAAACACGACTTCCTTGTATTACCAAAAAAACTTGTCCGAATGGAATCATCACTCTTGCAGTCCATTGACAACATGGTCTTTTTTTTTTTTTTAACTTTATTTATTTATTTATTTATTTATTTATTTATTTGTCTTGGTGTTTGCCTGAAACTGGAACTACAGACAGTTGTTAGCTACCATGTGGGTGCTGGGAATCGAACCCGGGTCCTCTGGAAGAACAGACGGTGCTCTTAACTGCTGAGCCATCTTTCCAGCCCTGACAACATGGTCTTAAGCTAAACCCTCACTACCACACAGACTTCTCGAATTGAAGACTTATCTTTTAAGGGCTATTGAAATAGCTGGGGGGGGGGTGCAACACAACACAGGACATGTGTGCCACCCCCATTAAATAGAATAAATAAATAAATAAATAAATAAATAAATAAATACAAACTGTCTTCCAACCTAGAAATGATGACGAGTCAATAGTAACAGATCCAGGTCACATACAGACCTTGGCTTCTAGGAGCAAGAGTTTCTTAATGAAAGGAAGCAGAAGGCCTTGGAAACACAGTATGTGGCTGGACCCTGGGCTGAGACAGAGACTATACAAAGTAATAGCATCTTGTACAGCCAGAAAACAAGGCAATGCTCCAAACAGAAAGCAGGTGAGGACACCTGTATTCACAGTCGTGGAGTGCTGGGGTCAAAGGGACACAAGAATCATGTCCTTGTTTGCTTTCTATTGCTGTGACCAAAAGGATCTTGAGGAGGAAGAGTTTATTTCACCCTATTGCTCACTGTCAACTGAAGGAAGTCATGCCAGGAATTGAGGCTGGGACCTGGACACAGGAATCAAAGCAGAGGTCATGGAGTAATACTGCTTCCAGGCATGTTCCACTTGCTTTCTCTGCCAAGAGATGGCATTGCCCACAGTGGCCTTGGCCCTCCCATAGCAGTCACTAATCAAGAAAATGCCCCACTGGCTTGCCTAATCTGATGGGTCCATTTTCTCCCCTGAGGTTCCCGTTTCCCAATGACCTTAGATTGTGTCCAGCTGATAACCTAAGCATCACAATCCACTGGAGAGATCTCTGTGGACAGCTATCCATAAAAGATCTAGGGTCTAGGGAGGTAGCTAAGGGCTTGCCTTGTGAGCCTTATGACATGAATTTGACCCTCAGAACCCATGCAAGAAACCAGGTGTGGGGGCACACACTTGTAATCCCAGGGTGAAGGAGACAGACACAAGTAGGGGGTCCCTGGGGTTCACTGACCAGGTAGCTTTGCCTTCTTATTGAAGGTTCAGCGAGGCTAGGTTTTATGAGACCCTATCTCAATAAATAAATAAATAATCAAAAATCCCAACAAACAAACAAACAAAAGCCTGAAAAACAACATCCGAGGTTGACCTTTGGCCTCCATAGCTGCGGTCCACAAGACTGTAAATTAATTTGCAACCAAAGTCTAAACCTGGTCTCAGGATTACATATTGACGGACGTGATGAAGCAGACAAGAGGAAGAGATGAATCTTGTGCAGAACTCCAGTGTCTTTGAAGCCCCTATCATCCAGGAGGCAGGGTGTAATGCCCCTCCTTACAGCAGAGTGACTTTCCTTCCAGAGCAGGGAAAGAAGAGGGTTGAGGGAGAGAGATGTCACAAAGTGGAGGTGGGTATGCAAAGCCAACACCACCAGGACAAGGTGCATTGCTATTTGGTACCTGTTGTGATTCAAATAGAAAATGTCCCCTACAGATTCATGTGTGGACTTGAAGTAAGGTCTCTGACCTAGAATTCTATTTCAGAGGTTCTGAAAACCTTAGAAGACTTGGTTCGGCTAAAGGAATAGGTCTACTGGGATCTTTATATGGCTTTGGTTCCTTCTTGTTTGGCTGTGTGTGATCTGTCCACCATGAAGTGATGGGCTTTGCTCCGTCACTTCCTGTCTACCATAAGGTGACAGACTTTACCACTTCCTGTCCACTATGAGCTGATAGGCTTTGCTCCGTCACTTCCTGTCTACCATAAGGTGACAGACTTTACCACTTCCTGTCCACTATGAGCTGATAGGCTTTGCTCCGTCACTTCCTGTCTACCATAAGGTGACAGACTTTACCACTTCCTGTCCACTATGAGCTGATAGGCTTTGCTCCGTCACTTCCTGTCTAC